>JAODTR010006958.1:0-10511 GCA_025399935.1 Amblyopsis rosae | reverse complement strand
GCTGTACACAGCTTGGATGGTTCCCCGCTTCCCCCTCCTAAGGTGGCGGACGGTTTTCCAGAAACACTTTGGTGCCGCCCGAAAGTCTTTCTCCATGGCTTCTCCGAACTTCTCCCACACCCGCTTCTTTGCTTCTGCTACGGCAGATGCAACCGCCTCCAGAGACTTCTGGGACAACATATCCCGAAATGCCTCCTTTTTCAGTCGGACGGCTTCGCTGCTTTTCAAAAATACAATAAATAGGCTACAGGTGCAGACCTAAATACTGTTGACAATGTTGGAATTACATTCAGAGAGCAGATGTTTTCATCCAAAGTCTGTTATGTATTAGCAAGGAAAAGTATAAATGAATGAGTTACATCTGCAAATCTAGATTGCTCCATTTAGCATAGCCGAAGCATACATTTTGATATTGGTGTATTCTTTAGCTAACCAATTTACAGCACACATTTGCACTCAATGTTCTCTTCAACGTGACAATGAGTGAAGGACTTTTCAGTAGGGACAACAACGCAACCTTTTTTCCAGTTGACCTTGTGTTTCCGCTCGGTGTCTCGCGGCCTACACAAGTCTGTCGCGCTACCATCACCGCACCTTTAAGACACACGCCTGTGGATATATGCCTGTTAGCTACTGTCACAGCCCACCATGTGGGCACTCCTTTGAGATCTCTGCCTTTATCTTCTTGACCTGCCAGCAAAACAAGCAAGTCGCTAATGAGGAGCCTGGCAGAAAAGACTGTTCATAGGCTTGTGTCTGAATGCTCCTGGGTTTCAGACACTCCTAAGTAGCAACAGAAAGCTAGGAGATTACAGCATTAAAAATCAGCCTGAAAACTGGCCTCATGTAACACCTAATTAAAAAAACCAAAACATTCACCGACACATTGCAGAACAGAATTGGAATATTAGTTGAATATATCATGGAAAGGCTTATTGTGCTTGACACCTGTCAGAGGAATAAATGCTTTATTGCCCTGTGATGCTCAATGAAGTATTCTGATGCACACCACTGATCCATGCAAATGTGGTGTCTGCCAGTCACTGAGAAAGATGTTGAGCCTCTGGAGTTCTCTGTTATAAAGTATTCTACTCACCTGGATATTTGACTGTGAAACTATGTATTTGTTATATTTTATACAGTATATCATTTTAGAAATGTGTTATATTATTACTGTATTATTAAATGTATAGTCAGCTATTGTAAGATAATACAGTGATTGTCAAATTCAAAAAAAATATCTCAATATCTCTGACAGCCTGTGAAAGTCTGTGTGAAAACATACAGAACATTCTAAGAAACCCATTTGGTTAAAAGCACAAATTAACTTTTACTATTATTATTATTATTATTATTATTATTATTATATATAATAATGCATCGTTATTATTATTATTATTACATTATAATAACTTGAACAAAATAGAAGTGAAAGATAAAACAAAAAAAAGAAGTCTAGAAAAATATTTGTTTTAAGAAGTGATAAAAGACGATTACAGAATCTGCTAGCCTTATGATCTCAGGCAAGGTCTCGGGGCATGATAGTAAATGCATCATCATCGTGGCATCTTTAACCAGTGGTACTGTATGTCCTAAAGGGCCCCACCTATCTGTGCGTATGTGGGCAACATGTCTGTTATACTGTATAACTTGAGGCTAGGCTCACACAAGCTTTAAAAATCATAAATAAAACAACAGTAAAACTATCAAATGAATTCTGGAGCTACTGTAGGAAGGAAAGATGAGGGCGAAGTAGAAGGCTTGCTGCTGCAGTTCTAGTTACTCTCTCTCTCTCGAGGAGAGCGTAACCTTTGGGAGGGAGTCACAGTAGTCTAGTCGAGAAAGGATGAGAGTGAAGATTACCTTCTTGAGACTGCTATGAGAAGAACATGTTTTAATTCTAAATATATCAGAAGGTTGAAAGTTGAAGGAAATATGACTGGACTCCTTCCCCCCACACTCCTGTGGTTCAAAACTCAGCTCGGTGTCAAAGATAACTCACATTTAACTGTCCGTCTGGCTTTACATTAGTAGACAGGAGGAAGGGACCTAGGTTGTTGTTGGCACTTGGATCACTATCATCTCATATTATGAGTCACTGAGTTGGAGAAAGGTACTATCCACCACTTAATGTCACCAACATTTACATTAGAACTATAATTTTGAGAAACAAAAGGAACACAGTGGCAGATGATGAACACTGATCTGGTTATGTTCTGCAAACGACTGATTATTTTTATTCCGAACATCAGCAGAAGATGTAACGTAAGCAACAGAGTCGAGGATTTAACAACTTAATGCGTCAATTCATGATTTGATGGAACACAGCTAATCTGATTGAATTAGATAAAGAAGTGTACTGTATGAGCAAGCCAGGCTTTGATTTCATCTAGCCCAATTAGTCCAGGCAAATTTCCAAAACACGTGGCACAGAAAAATGAATATTTGTATTTTTCTTTATATTTTAGTTTTAATTAATTTTCTGTTCCCTGAAGTAGGCAGGATATTGCCCATTTTGCCTGCATCCAACATGTAGGCAGAGCGCACAGTAACAGCCAAGTAGATGTGATAAAAATACACACAGAACTAGAAGCATTGTCTTGTACTTTTTGGACTTCATTTGCGTAGAGAGGAGCGGGGTGTTTGGAGAGCCTTTCATATACCTGCAGCAGCCGTCACATGCAGGGAGCTCTCTGCTGTTCACTCCTGTAATGAACAGCTGCTCACAGTCCTCAGCTGTCGCATAAATGCATGCACGCACGCACGCGCACATACACACGCATGCAAACGCATGCGCACGCAAACACACACAGGAAGTAAACAAATAGTGCAACACTGATAACTTAATGTTAATATTTAATGTTTTTCTACTTGAAGATTCTTCCCCAGGGTTAAGAAATGGAAGTATACAGAATATATTGTGCACTAGACTGACGTAGGTAGGTATATAAAGTATATGAAGTACTGTACACCTCTGTTGAATACTGTCCAAGCAAAATTAATTGAATAACATATTGTAGCACACACATATTGTAACACACACATATTGTGTGTCAATAAAAGAAAAGTTTCCTACTGTAACACACACGAACGCATGCACATATGCACACACACGCACACAGACCTATAGGTGCATCACAGTCTTTATCTTGTTCTAATCTTTATGGTAACACATCATATTCCCATGTAGATAATATGTTATACAGTATGTACACTGGGCTGTAAACAACGGTGGTTGCTGATGTTGGGTGGGAAGACTTACAAAATAGGCTAACTATTTAATATTAACCCCTATTAGAGACCGGCTTTGAAGAAGCGTTACAAACATGATTATGAGAAACAATGAACACAATGGGAGAGAAATTCTGTACAACAATGATTTGCCGGTTGCATACCTATAGCATTACAAAGGGGTTAGTTAATAGGGGGATTAATACTGAGGTAAGAATGATCAAGAGAGGCTTTAACAAAAGTGAAGATTTTAAAAAGCCGCCCCAGATAACTACTGTGTACATAAGTTCACAAAAGCAGACACATAGCATATGCTTCAGCTCTGTGTGAGTATAATATTATGTAGAAATGCGGTTGATTCCTCCAAAAATGTCAACAGGGAGTAGCGTTTTCAGTTTACTCAGGGGAAAATGTTCGACGTGCGATATTGTCGTGACCACTTAAGAGAACGTCTTTTCACATTTGACATGCCGATGCATACAAACCTATAGCGTATACATTCAGTCCCATGCACAAAATACTCTGAGATCAATAGACAATAGAATCTTAAATGTGAACAGGAACAATTTCTTTCAAATATTATTTTAATTTTAATTATTCACATTTTTGTTCCCAAAAAAACAGGGTTGTTGTTGTTCTTTTTGAGACAAATTAGCATTAACATCTGCAGCAACAAGGAGTTCCTAAGGCTCACTAGCACTACTTCTCAGCATGGTCTTGCAAAGCATTCCAACACAATGGATCCTTAACAAGGACTCCCAACCGTGTTGACATCCAATCCCAGCTCAGCCAGTTGGGCTTCTTGGCAGGATCGGAACGAACAGCCCTCAGGTTCCTGGAGCACCTGGTTGAAGATGGCATAAGGATTACTGAGGTGAACCTGATTATATGGTTTCCCCTCCAGAACACGGTCAAGGCAGAATAGAGAGGCAGCACACTTTACTGTTAAGTGTGCGTGTGCGTGTGCGTGTGCGTGTGCGTGTGCGTGAAGGAATGAAAGGACACACTGACTCGACAATATCGGACAGGTGAGTCAAACTAAAGTGGAAGCAACATTGTCACTCCAGAACATGTTGAAGAAGTACCAGCCTTACTGGGGCAGAACCTAGCACTGTTTCAACAGGAGAAGAAAGAAAATAATTTAGCTATATATGTCATATTGCTCTGTGTGTGTGTGTGTGTGTGTGTGTGTGTGTGTGTGTGTGGACGTGAGTGCAATATCGAAGTGTTAATTTTTGTGTGCTTGCATAAAAGGTGTGTGTGTCTAAAGTTATTTCTTTAAGAATGTCTGCACCGGATCGGGAGGTTGCATTCTGATCATGGCGTACCTTGCAAGAAGAAAAGTCTGCAGCTATTCACTTGTTTTCAATGCAGCAGCCATGCTTCAAATCACAATTAATATTTATGAGGGACAGAAAAACATCTCTAAATTACAATCTTCCAAGACTGTAGACTAAAGGTTGTTTGTCCCATTAGAAAGGGCCATGTTCAAGTTTGATAATTACCCATTTAGGAAGAAAAAAAACTTAGGGGTTGTAGCAGGGGTTGTAGTGTTTGAAGTTCAAGGTCTGGTTCATTTCAGGTTGCATTATTTTCTCCAACTCGATTGCTTCAAAGCCTTATTAAAAGGCACCTTGATTACAGTATTAGCATCAGCGGAACGCCAAATATGTATATATGTAACAGCCCACTGTTTATTGTTTAAATGCAATAATGTTCATGAAAGCAGCTGCTATAGGGATTGGTATGGAAGGGGAGTTCAGTTGCTGTACATAGTCGTATATTGTATATGTATTGTCATTAAGCTATTAGCAACACTAAGCAAAAATAAGATACAGCCGTTTTGACATTTATGCATAACTGTATGTACAGACTTGACACGATGCTTTGTTTTATTATTTCATATTCAAGCGAGCGTGTGTTAAGAGGGTTCATTAATGTCAATATGACACCGTGCACAAGGTTACGGCAGACGTATAATCTGAGAAAGCTCAGCACTCGAAGAGACAGTCAGAGGTCTGACAGCATGGCACAATTCATGTTCAAATTCATAGCAGGGTAATTGTTTAAGGCTGAGGAATCTTGACACTAACATTTTCTTAACATTGTTGTTAGCAGCAATGTCAGTGTGCTTGAGCAAATGGGAGCTTTTGTGTGTATAGTGTGTGTTCCTCTTGAGGTTACAAATGGTAGATTGGAGTGAAAATTCCAATTTGTATCTCATCCCAAATGCTTGGACTTGGAAACCTATTAGCAATTGTAAGTTATTGTGTGTGTCTGCATGTGTGTGTGTGTGTGTGTGTGTGTGCGTGTGTGTGTGCGTACGGGTTCATGAGTGTGTGAAGCAAATGATTGTCCTGGACTTCTACCAAGAGGCGACCAGATATCTTTATTGCTTGTCCACTTTAAACACCTTAAACGTTAGATCCTGAATGCGACATCCGTCTCTTCAAAGCATAAAAAGAGGGTGTTACTGTACACCCATTCCCTGTAATTTCAGTCAGGAATAATTGTACAGTCGGGTTTATGAACACATTGTGTTCTTTGTTTAACGCACACATTGTGTATTTAGTTTAACGCACATACGTTATACAATGGAATTGTGGGTAAAGGTCAGTTCTGGCGACACACCATTGTTTGAAAACATTACACTACTCTGAAAATGTGGCACAAGCACCTTTGCATTCGCTGCCGTTGCCCTTATGCGTTATACTTGCTTTTGTGCAACGCATACGCATAGACAAGCGGCATGTCAAAATGTGAAGCGGCGTGGATACATCATATACATGTTAGGTAATTAAAAACTAGCTCTACAAACTTATCTTTAAAATCTTCCGTAATTGTTGTTATTTGTTCAGACGTTCATGTGCTGTATTGCATCATGCGTACATGTAGCGTTAATTTTTGAGGACGCGCACAAACTACGCTCCAGTGGAACGCAGGATACGCGCCCGATACACCTGGTAGCCATCTTGTGTATGCGTACACGTAATACATTTATGCTAAAATGAATCCATTTATGCTTCTGCGTCAAACTTACGTATTGCCTACGGTGTCAGCTACGGCGTAGGCTCAACATGTTATGCTTCTGTGTCGGCCGCACGGACCTGTGCGCATTGACTCCGCATGCGATTGATGCGAAGCGGCATGTCTTAAATGCGCCTGAATTAGAACACAAATTGAGTGTAAACGTTTTGAAAAAAGTATATAAAATATTTATTTCCAGCGAGTCTCTTTGTTACACCAACATATATCATAGAAAAATAACTTGTGCCGACACAAAATAGTATTATGGAAGCATTAACAACAAGGAAATGCAATAGGGAAACCCACGTCTTGGCTCCCGATAGAACACTAATAGTGTAAAATGTTTTGAAATAAGCATATAGAAATATTTTTTTCCAGCGAATATCTTAGTTAAACCAACATGTGTCATGTGAAACAATCTGCCGACACAAAGGCAAACTGCCTTCGCTGTCCGTACAAGGAAAAAAACCTGTGTGTCATGTGCAGTTGTAGGCTAGTCTTGGTTAATAATGTTCAAGCAAGACATAAAAACGTTTCTATCCAGCGAATAAAGAAATGATTGGATTGGATTGTCAAAGGGAGACAGTCATGCATGCATGAAGGCTATGGCGTTGTAATAAACATTCAAAATTCCAAAGCACTACTCATATGGCATATGGTCTTGCATCCACAAGACTGCTGCGGACGGACGTACGGACTAACGGGTGGTTACATTTTTGGAGTTTTTTTTGACACAGAAGCATAAATGGGCCTTTAGAGGGAAAGCGCATTGAAAGGACTGGGCTGCGGCACTGGTAGCTAGTTCCTCCCACGTTCACCTCTTCCCCTGGGACCGAGGTGTGTGCAGCAACGATGAAAGTGTCCATTCCCAACCTTAGCCCTGCTGTCTATGCGTGTGTGTGTCTGTGTGCAGTGATCTGTGTCATTAGCTCATGACCAGTTACATGGCCATAAAGATATTGGCGTGAAATGGGGTAGCATTGCTGCATTTAGAGATTAAAGAAAAAGGAGGGTGAAGAAGTCCGGGTTTTGTCAAAGTATTATAATGAACCAACGGGCTTACTTACTTTCCATGTATGAGTGCAGGTCATCCAAAATGATGGTGGCTTGAAAGTAAAACATTAATAACTTAGCCTACCCACCAACCTACTGAGTTGTATTTGCTGATATCAAATTGCAGATGACATTATTATATTTTATATTAATCCAGATTTAAAGAGACACATTTTCAAAGCAGTACATTTCACGATGGCAACAGGTTACAAATGGTTTAATCAGTTAAATTTTATGAAGAAAACTCTATACACCTACATTCATGGGCGGTTTCTGGTTGCAAATATAGCGATTTCAATTTGGGTCCATTATTTTAAAACACCATGTAGACTACAAGTCCCATGTGTTTTAATTTATCTGTGGAATGTGTGTGTGTGTGTGTGTGTGTGTGTGTATACTACAATACTGTATGTCCTTTTATATGCACATTTTGTTGCACCAAAAATGTGCATATGATTTAATTGTGATGTGCAGCTGGTGAAAATCAAACCAAATAAGTGTTTGTAGAAACAAGCATGTTCTCCAAAATGTAAAGCATGGTACTCGAGCACAAATTAAATATGAACCCTGCTTCAGTGGAACCCTTCGGAAGAGCAGTGACAATTTGGCAAACAGACCACAGGGCAGAATATTTAAAGGAAGCAGTATACTGTACTAAAACCGACTGAACTGACTATAAACTGCAGATAATTTCATATTATACTAAACTGATTGAATCAGTGGAACAATAACCATTGTGTAGATGTTTCAAATTAACCAGTGTGTTGTTGATGAAATGAGGTAAATCACACAATCCCATCAGCAAAATAGCTTTATGACAAAATGTGCATCAGCGCATTGCTGAAAAAAGCGCAGGTGCACTGCAAAACATTCCTCAGCAAATGTATTTGGCTAGCTGTTTCATAAACATGCTTTTACATGGTTTAAGGTACAATTGCAGCGCTGCCAAAAGCACATTTCTACCCCAGCTCAATATTTATGATTGAAACAACACTGTATATATGTGACTGTAGGTGTAAGGCTGGAGAATATAGATTTTCATCACATGGGTAATTTCCAGCACAGATTGAGGGGTGTCTCTTTAATGTGATCTTCTGTTTAAAGAGCTACACTGAAGCTTATCATTCACTTCTAGGCTGCAGTCAGTTTTCAATTTTGATGCAGAGTGCACCAGCCAACCACTGGTTTAATAGCCACAAGCAATAACAGAAATGGAGAACCTTTTATTAAAATAAATATGGGAAGAGTAAATATATTTACAAATATATTTTCTTACCTAAGTTGGTATTAATACAGACTGACAAAAATATAATAGTTTATGACTGTATGAATGTTAATAGGCCTAAAGCAGAGGATACTAAATAACCAATCATATCAAAGTAGCCATTTCCAAAAAATACATTGAAATACACGAACTGCATAGCTGATGCACATATAAATACATTCAGACCGCTTGGACCCTCTACAGTAGGCTACCTGCAAACACACACTTTCATCAAACTTGTCGTTTCTAATTTCCGTTGAGAATCGCATCAGTTACGGGCATAGGAAGCCATGTCTCCCCGGTGGCTATCTATATTGTGCTGCGTCCGGGACGCAAGACGGCAGGCTGCAGCGCATTTTTCTCTACTACTTGCAAATGTTCTGATTTCGCACATAAAAAGTGCCCTCTTCTCTTGAATTTGGATTATGTTCAATTAGTATTTGCTCGGATTTCTTTTCGTTTACCACGTGAAGTTTTTGGAGAGGGGTCTAAATGTTTGCCAATGTTGTTAGAATAAGTATGCGAGACAAGTTATGTGATTATACACATTGCCATAGAACCGGTTCTGCTCTGGGTCTGGGATTTCCATGTATACATATCGGACACATTCTACATTTGAAACACCCTTAGCATTTACCGTATAACGCCGGTGTCACCTGATGGCAGCAATATAGAAATTGGGCAGCTTGTATCATATTCGCGCAAACGAAGGACTTAACTTTAGCGGGATGCTGTAGTAACCCAACACGTCTTTCACCGTTTGACAAGCAGGCGAATGGAACGAAAACGAAATCAACAAAACACAGGATAAACGTACGGGGAAAACATTGTAAGTTGTATTTTTGTTATCATTTTCTCTCCAATTTGTCGTCTTCAACCGTGAACAGTGCGTGTCACCATTACGCGTGCATGTAATGCACTGATACACAGTTCAAATCAAAATATTGCTTTTATCTGTCTGTAGCTATTTACAATAGATTGTAATATAAGACAAAATAGGATGATTAAACATATTATTTACTCTTGAGAGTGCTAATCAATATAAGCGGAATTTATACCATATTATGTGTGTGGGAAATGAGGTTTTCCATAATTGAATGCACAGGCAAATTAAATGTGAATGCATGGTATGATGGCTGACATGGTGCGGTGCGCACATTTAAGGGCTTGTACATTTGGTGAGCGATTTATGTGGGCTTCTGTAAACCAGTGTGATTTTTTTGTTGTTGCTATAATTAGTGTATTAAAATAATATATATACAAGTTGTATATGCAAGTTCTAGCTTGTCTTTCATAATGCAATGGACATTAATTAAAGCCATTCAAAAAAGTTCTGTTTCAGTCATCTTAACTTGACGACCTTGGAATACTAGCCTATTCAAAATAGCCCAATTGTTTGTAGAGATTTTGGAGTGTTTGATTCGATTTACATTTTAAATGACATTTAACGCTATATTTCATTTGAAATGACAAATCCAGCGTAGTATCACTCTGCGTATAATGCATTATGCAAATGATTCTTTAGACGTGGGTCTTTGGACTATAGGGTAACTAATGCTGCTAGTGATGCATATGGGTTCCTTGCTCCACCTGAGCCCATACAGTTGTTACTGCTCCCCTATGGAGGACCAAGACTGCCATAATAATAAATAAACAAATAAATATATAAAAGTTTAAATAAATAAATAAAAGTATAAATAAATATAAAAATAAATATAAAAATAATTTAAAAAAAGAATAAAATGTTTGTATTAAAATAGGCTATTTCTGTATTTTTACATGTATTTATTTGTTTATTTATACATTATTTTGTGTATTTATTTATTTATTTATTTATTTATTTCTGTATTTCAACATTCATTTATTTATTTATTTCCGTATTTCCACATTTCCTTGTTTTATTTATTTCCGTATTTCCATGGCCGTAAATGTTAAG
>JAODTR010006957.1:0-10511 GCA_025399935.1 Amblyopsis rosae | reverse complement strand
TGAGGAAAGAATGTATGAGTTTTCATAGAAAACATGAAATTGTCTGGGTGACCCCAAACTTTTGAACGGTAGTGTATTTCTATGACATTCAAACACAAAGTGACCTGTGGAACAGCATACAGTATTACTGTGGTTTCCTGCGGCCTGCTAAATGGACCCATCTATTCTGGCCAGGATAGAAAGGAGGAAAGCATTTGTTATGGAAACCAAGCTGGCATTTGTTGTAGATGACTTGTTGAAATAGTATGAATAGACCAAAGGTATGTTAAGAGCAAAGGTTGACAGAAACACTGAAGGGCCCCCCTAATGTTAGGAAACATGCTAAAGGGGGTCTTTTATGCAGAGTTAATTTATAATTAATGGACAACTGACGCGCTTTGTTATTGTTTCACTTTACAGTTTTACTGAATATTGATATATTAACTTGGATTGTATGCCCATTGTTAAACACTTTCTCAAATTGATATGAATATGTGTAAACTAGCTAATTGCCGTATTAGCCCATTTGCCGTATTTTTGTCGGTCTTAAATGAGTAGCGAACGTTATTTTGGGTTAACCCTGCTGCAAAGGATATACAGTTTATTAACATTATCTTGACAACGGTATATTGTGTAAAGCCATTTTAAGGTGTATTTCAGATCTGATGTAGGCTACATTATTTTCTCATGCATATTTAAAGTAATGTGTTGAAGCACTAGTGGTTATTATCAAGTTAGGTAGTTAAAAATGTGTAAAGCTGTGATTTCATGATTATATTGATTAGCGTTAATTTACCAAAAAAAATGTATTTGACGTGGATAAATATTAGAAGATCATAAGACTATCTTATTGATATTTCTTGGAATGTTAAAGACATTTGATTTCTGCCTTTTTTATTAGCTCTTACGGTGTGTTCACAACAATGATCAACTAAATAAAATGAGTATGTGAATCATCAGTTGGAGAGTAAGTCCATCATTCAGCCGGGATGCTACAATCATCTGGTGGCTATACTTTATTCCTTTGTGATGCCAACAGGAAACTGGATGCTGTCTGCTCCCTGCTTTCCATGTCTCCAGAGTCACCGTCGATGAAGTCCACCGGGAGGGGGCACACACTCTGTGACGATGATGTCATCATTGTGAATCCGAACTCTGAATTCCAAAGCCCAGTAGCAGCCAGGGAAATCCCCCTTAAGTTCCGCTGTAGGATGGACCTCCACAAGATCCCAATGTTGTCTGTGTGTATCACTTCTGTTTGATTGAATTATTTACACCTTTTATTAAGACCACAGCAGACAAGTTGTGTTTTTTGCGTTTTTTAAGTACATAGTATGTGCCACTATCACATCTATCAAAAATATATACACTAATACATTTCAGAAGCCATATCAATGTTTAATTCACTGTACATATCACTGTGTCAGCCTGCTGGTAACCCATAGATGTCAATAATATTTTGGACAACCACCAGACCCATTTTGGGATCATTAGCAGAACAAAAATGCATTTAATAGCTCGCTGTGTGCACTAACTGAACTACCCACCCTGGATGCTGGTTGGTCGGTGGTTTGCTACCTAGCAGTTTTCAGTCGAGACATCCCACACTGATGTTACGCAAAGCAAGTCGTACATAACGTGAAGCAAATGTTCTAGTTTACACCCGCGTGTTGTAGAAACCTTTTGATATTTTGTTTATTAGAATATAATATTCAATGCTAATACAGTTGTAACATTGACACCCAAATGATGGTCTCACAATAACTATTGGTGTTTTACAGTCGGCACCGTTAAGTACAGCAGTAGAGGAGCTGTCTGTTAAACTCCAAGTCTCTCCCTCTCGCATTCTGCTGCTGAGGAAGGAAAGAGAGCTACCCATTCACTTAACAGCCAGTGAGCTTGGCCTCGGCATCGCTGACATAATAGGTAGGTTAACTAGTCCAAATGTCAGGAGGATAGACGTTTACATTTTTTCTATTTGCTGGTGTGTACGGTTAATTGGGACTAAATTATCTCCTGTCCCAACTTTTTTGTGCTTTAGATTGTGTTGTCGTAGCAGCAGATGCTAAACCAGGTGCTAAACCAGGTACAGAGGACGACAACATCAACACAAGCGGTGACATCATCACTGTGCGACTACAAGGCAAAGACAAGGGATCAATCCAGGAGTACTCCCTGCACAAAGTTTGTACCAACAAATTCCTATCACTGTATGAGGCTTCTGCTACTTTTTGTCTCCTGGGAAACACTACTAGGCCTTGATTTATGTCTGTGTTGACAGGAGGCTCCCCTGGGCTCCATCCTCTCCCAGTATTTGTCCAGCAAGTCTCGGCCTGCTGGATGTAAGATGCACTTTCATTTTGATGGCTCCAAGATCAAACACAGTCAGACCCCATCTCAACTTGACATGGAAGATGGAGATGTCATCGAAGTTTGGACTTAACTCATGCAGAGACGGCAAGGTCTAGACCTTGTAGGCCTTGCGTCCATATGCCTTTAAATAAGGACATTGTGCACATCTGTTGCCGTCATTTTTAACATGGAATTAAACTTTATTATTACACCATGAACTGCCAACCTTTTATCAGTATGCCAATAGGTGATGCCTCGTATAATAATGTTAGACTAAATTATTACACTTACACCAATTTAATTGTTGTTAAACAGGACATTTTGAGTTTACAAAGGAGTGATAGAAAAATGTAACGTTTATTTGTTTACGATTTATTAAATGGTTACATAATTTCAGGTATTACGTTTAATTAGTATTAAATGTGTATTTAAATGCATTTCAATAAAACTTAGTGTACGTTGTTTACTGTGTCATGTGATTAAGATTGGTTTTCAAGTCAGGTCATGTGAGCAGTGGAAGCGGAAGACTAGCTGAATTCACCATGGCGGCCAACCACTGATTAAGTATGCCCTGCTGCTTTCTCTCCATAACGGAACATATTACATTTACTGAACTGCAAAAATCTTCCTTGGAAAAAGTCGCAGAAAATAACCGCCATGGGGGTTGAATAAGAGTTGATAACTGCGTGATAAATATATTGCGACTGCACGGCAACATAGGCTCCAGTAACTTGGGAAGCGTCTGACTCATCTACTAAGGTAAACAATGCGACATGTGGCAACACTACACACAAACCAGTTATTGCCAGTTGTTTTACATCACTTTTTTTGGGTAGTAGTTCACATGGCAATAACATTTTTGTTGTTGACTAATACCTCACATTATAAAGTGTTGACTACATTACATTTAATAATTACATTTAAAGCAGTAGAGTAGGCTTAGTTGAATGTGCTTTTTTGTTTACCTGATGTGGTGCCCCCAACAGGACACACCAGTGTGTATTATGACTAGCCCTGTCCACAATAACTAACCAGTGACGCTTTATCTGAGACGTTTTAGCCTAGTGTGTGCATTATCTGAGACGTTTTAGCCTAGTGTGTGCAGAGATTTATTTCGGTGACATAAACTCATCCAGACGAGCAATGTGTATGGCGCTATCGAATGCGCTATAGTGCGCTAACATAAGGAAGCCGTGCTTAATGATCACTTTTCTTTCCAATAAATCAAACCCGGATGTTGTACCAAAGCGTCTATTGGGAAACAGAGGAAGGTTGGTGACTGTTGTCACTGGTTTCACTGTCTTAGATTTAGTTACTTCTAATTTTATTTATTGGGCGATAATGCATATAATCCGTAATTTGATATTAAAGCATCGTGAAGGTGAAGTGGCGGAAATATCCTTTTTATCCACATTTTCAAACTGATTTGATATGCATTGTGAAGGTAAAGTGGAAAATGTAAATAGTTACCCTTTGTATCCAAACTTTCACATGACTAGTCATGACTTGAGACCATGTAAGTTCCCCATTATCTGTCTTCCTTATCTTGCACAACCATACACACATTCAGATGTAAATAAGTCTACATACTCAGGTTTGTATGGAAACATGAGTTTCCTGTTCACACCTGACATTAATCATCTGCGGAAGGGAGCTTATAGAAGAACAGACTGGGTTCCTTATTGTGTTCCAGGCATACTCACTAAAATGATATGCAAATACCCAGACCGCCTCCACATACATACAGTGATGGATCTCAATGCGACATCAATAGGCTTTGTCTTTGATGCATTCACCTGTATATCAGAGCACCCAAGACCCATGTTAATGCAGATTGAATTTGATCCAGATATGCGTTTGCTAAATGTTCAATGAACGCAAATGGTTAAGGAACAGGGAGGAGTTGGGTCATAGTAAATTGACTGCATTTATATAGCGATTTTATCCAATACAGTATTTTGCCTGACATTCACCCAGTCACACACACATTCATACACTAATGGTGATTGCTGCCATGCAAGGTGCGACCAACCACCGGGAGCAGTTAGGGGGTTAGGCATCTTGCTCAAGGATGCTTACAGGTAGGTCAACAACGGGGTTTGAACCTTCCGGCTGGGAGCCCAACACCCAGACCATTATACCATCCTGCAAGTGTATGTAATGTACTGACCTATGGTGATTAACGTCACACGTTTATTTGGGTGATTATTTGTGATTCTTCTACAGGAGATAATGGGGGGGCTAGGTAGCACGTTAGCAACACACTCACTAATAATTGTAAGTGTATGTTGCTTTCTCTTCCTGCTGCAGCCGGCATGTCTGCAGGGGGTCACACCTCAGACTCCACCCCCTTCTTCTCTGACGAGAGCGAAACGGAGGGACTAGATGAGCTAAGGTCGGGGCCTGTTCAGAGGCCGGAGGAGGAGCCAGTCAGCGGTGTGTCCAACATCAGAGCTAGGTTGACCGTGGGCATCCTGTGCTACATCAACCTGCTCAACTACATGGACAGGTTCACCGTGGCTGGTACGCTAGCAATGTTTGGTTAGATCGACACACGGTTCTAGCTTGGGTTGAGTCTGCCTGGCCACAAGGAAGCAAATGAGATCAACCACAATATTGGACATATCTTGTACTCAGTGGTGCACCAATGCAAATCCCGACACAGGGAAATGCATTTTGTATTAAAGGGACAGTGCATCTTATTTATCCACTGGCATAAGAATGTGCCCATATCTGCAATAGATTACTCCTGCTTCCTATTAAATGAGATATATTACATTTTTATATATATATATAATGTCTCACTTTTCTATCAGCAAGCCAAATGCTCTGTGAGAATATGTACTCTGGTTGATAGCCCCTACCTCTGTCCATGACGTTTTTCACAATGGTGGGCCAATAGGGTCTCTTAGATTCTTCTTTTAGTAAACTCTCATATCCTACCTACAGCATCTTTATGTTTCTGTGTTTATTGGTGTTTATTTATTATGCTTTCAGATGTTAGTCATATATACGTTTATGTGTTCCACCTCTTTATCCTCTCCAGGTGTTCTTCCTGACATTGAGCGCTATTTTGGGATTGATGATGGTAATTCAGGGCTGCTCCAGACAGGTAAGGATACAGCGGACCATGAACTCTTCTCTGGGGTCAGTAGAGTCTGACCACGCCTTTCTTTGATACATAGTATTGGATGTTTGACAGCAAACACTCTTTGGAAATGTCTGCAAGCTTTCTTTCTGTGCTTATCAAGTGCCTTTTCCTCCAGTTTTCATATGCAGTTACATGATCCTGGCCCCAGTCTTTGGTTACCTAGGAGACCGGTACAACAGGAAGGTGATCATGAGCGTTGGCATCTCCTTCTGGTCCCTGGTAACACTGGCCAGCTCCTACACACCTAAAGACGTGAGTGAGACGGCCTCTGCCAATCACCCCTTTCTAAAGGCAAAGCTATGCCCTACGGATAGGGCGTAGCATGCGCATGAGCCAACGTGGTACCCTGGCATCAGAATCATTCCTCTCAAATTCCATCTGCCTTTGCATTAAATGGTGGATGTGGGCTTTGCTAAAATGTGCAATACGTAGACAGATCCCATAGATGCTGTGGCGCATTGATGTGATTTCTATAGTAAAAACCATGTCAAATACGTGCACATAGAGGTGCCTTTCATTGGATGACGTCATGAAATCGTACAGTTATGAAATGTGTATATATAAGGAGGACAGGTTAAAAGCAAGGAAAACATTATTGAGTTATGTTAAATTGTTTCATGTGACCCCCCCCCCCCCCCCCCAAATCCCTGTGCCAGTACTACTGGGTGTTGCTCTTGACCCGTGGCCTGGTTGGGGTGGGGGAGGCCAGCTACTCCACCATCTCCCCCACCATCATCGCCGACCTGTTTGTGAAGGAGTCCAGGACATACATGCTCTCCATCTTTTACTTTGCTATTCCAGTGGGCAGGTAAGATACTGTGTGTACTGTGGTCGTTGGATCAAAATCAAATGGGTGAATTAAAATTGATGCAGTGAAAAGGCCAAATATGATTTCATATTAATTATTTAAAGTGTTTGTGTTTTGCTTTTAAGGTGATGCTAAATTAATTTGAGATTGTACATTTTTCTATAGCACATAGAATATATATACATTTAGGAATGATGCAAATAGGCACCAAAAGGCATACATGTACATTTACGTAAAGACCCACCGGGACCTCCGTACATTTTTACCCGACCCAAGGTGCACCAAAGTCGGCCCGGGTTTCACCGAGGTCCTGCCGGTCTTTACCTGACCCATATTTATTTTTGTAGTAGCAGCTGAAATAAAAATTAACTAGAATTACAAACTTCATGAAAACTGAAAAACAGTATTATTTATATCTTTAAGGCCGAATTTAGCCATTATGGACTGATGTAACGAATTAGCAACAAACCTAAATTGTCAAATATTTTAAAATATATTAGTCACATGAGGTCTATTCAATTATGTTAGATGTAGAAGCATACAATGAGCTGGTATATATTTTTTATCTTAACACAACTTACCTTGCACATTTTCATCAAATTTGCAGCCTCAATATGCACATTTTGACATCCAAACATAAGCTTGCATAAACCGGATGTAGTTCCCACTCCGACAGGTCCCATGAGAAACAAATGCATGCAAAAGGTTCCTACATACGCATTGAATATGCACAAACCGGATTTGGGGGAAGACATGCGCTATCTCGACTGCAGTCTGACTGTCGCGAATACACCTCAATCTGCGAAAAGGGGTTTTAATTGACATCCATGCTATTTATTCCTAACTGGTTTTAACCTAAATGTGGTTTGTTTTTGTCAGTGGTCTTGGATACATTGTGGGCTCCAAGGTGGATACCATAGCCCAGGACTGGCACTGGGCCTTGAGGGTACGTTTGGGTGATATTGAGCTTTTGCCTCTGTTTATTGAGGTCACTTCCTTACATCAATATAAGTATGTTGTGGTCATTTAGTCTGACCCAAGAAGACTCAAATATGAACTCAATGATGAATGATTATGGCTTAGTTGGTTCTCGGTAGGGAACAGAAAACAGAATACATGGTTACTTCAGGACAGATATGCTCCAGGTATCTTCTGTGAGCTATGCTTTTCATACATCACACCAGAGACAACCTCCTGACTCCTGGACATATGATCAGAGACATTACATTTTCAGATCCCTTAACATAACTGGTTGGATCCAGTTTGTGACCTAGGTCACATTCGTACACATTGTGTGTGCTTCCACAAGTCCATGTGGTCAACCAAACAGTGTTGAATTGTATTAATATTATGAAATAGTTTTACCTACATGACTTCTAAATGCCTGCACCATTAGTTATAATGTTCAGAATGTCATTCAATATTCCTTTAACTAAGCATTGTTTAAGTTGACATTGGGTTGTTTATCGTATCTTTCACATGAGATGTTTTTGTGGTTTCCTCCAGTTGTCTTGCTAGCATCTCTGGTGCAGGTTTCAGCAGTGTCCCATCCTGTGCCATTGTACCATGCTGCTTGTGTTCCCAGGTGACCCCAGCGCTGGGGCTGGTTGCTGTGCTCCTCCTGGTGTTTGTGGTCCAGGAGCCCAAGAGAGGAGCCATCGAGGCCCGGCCCGAGAACCAACTGCGCAGAACCAGCTGGTTGGCCGACATGAAAGCCCTGTGCAGAAAGTAGGCCCATGTCTATGAGAGCTTGTTTGAGTTTGTTTTGCTCTGAGATGCTGGTGCTTAGTGTGACATCTAGTGGCAGAAAATTTCACAGCGCTGCGATGTATTATACTGTATAATGTGAAATGTTTGTGTGTACTGCACACTAAGTAATATAAGCAGCACCCATACGAGACATAGGAAGCACACACACTTGTAATGGTTGTGCCCGTGTGGCGTGTAGCCCCAGCTTTGTGCTGTCCACCTTTGGCTTCACGGCGGTGGCGTTCGTGACGGGCTCCCTGGCACTGTGGGCTCCAACGTTCCTCCTCAGGGCGGCCATCTTCACCGGGGAGAAGAGCCCCTGTGTCAAGGCCAGCTGTGACAACTCAGACAGGTGGAGCATCCGTCCCGGTCATTTGGTGCTTAGTATATCCACCAATACAATACACAGAAGAACAGTGCAGTCATTCACGTAGTTATGTAGTCATGCTTGTGTATTATGTTAACATTTACAATTACATCATTTAGTAGATGCTTTTATCCAAAGTGACTTACAAACAGTTGGTCAACAGTAGAAGAGCAGCATGTCATTATGGTTAACTATGTTATACCCTTGCAACATACATCCATAAACTATGTAATACACCAGGGGATTTAAACATGTATACATTTTAACAGCAAATAGTTGCTAGAAGTCTAAGTACCAATAAAGTGCTAATATTCTACAGAAAAATGAAAGAGAGGGGGATTTTTATTATGTGCTTTAAATAAAGTGTTAATGACAATACAAATGCTGTTGGCTGTCCGGGCACAGCAGGTGGACAGTACAGGAGGGTTTAGTCATTCTGAACACACATGCCAGCTTCAACATGTGTCCCTTGTGCTCCCGGCAGCCTGTACTTTGGCATCATCACCTGTGTGACAGGCGTGCTGGGCGTGGCCAGCGGTGTTGAGCTCAGTCGCAGGCTGAGGTTACGGACTCCCCGGGCAGACCCTCTGGTATGTGCCACTGGTCTGCTGCTGTGCGCGCCTTTCCTCTACCTGGCCATCGTGTTCGCCCAGGCCAGCACCGTGGCAACCTACGTGAGTCGAGTTCACCCGCACACACTCTTGAAACATGCCCACGTACAATTACAGGGTGCTTAAAGGTATACTCAATTTTAAGATTATGCTCTTTTTGTCAAATTCACCAAATGGCTATTCTCGGTCCGCTAGCTTAACGCTCTATGTGCGTATTAATATTACGATGTTTTGTTGACTGTCTATCCCCTCAGGTCTTCATCTTCCTGGGAGAGACCTTTCTGTCTATGAACTGGGCCATTGTGGCAGACATCCTACTGGTAGGCTCCTGTCTCTCTGTGTGTAATGGCTCCTGTCTCTCTGTATGTGTCTATGTGCACAGTGCTCTGGTGGCTTACTGGTGTCTGTGCTCTGTGTTCTCCAGTATGTGGTGATCCCAACTAGGCGTGCCACCGCAGCAGCCTGCCAGATTGTTCTCTCTCATCTGCTGGGAGATGCAGGCAGTCCGTACCTCATAGGAGTGGTATGTGGCTCACACACACGCAGACATTCGTGTAGTGTATGGTTTCACTGTGTCCAGACTGGGTCCAGGTCGGATGCGTCTAAACATGCTTCTGGTGTTTTCCCAAGGTGTCGGACTCTCTGAGGAAGACGGATTCCTACCTGTGGCAGTTCCGTTCACTGCAGATCTCCTTGCTCCTCTGCTCCTTTGTGGCGGTAGGGGGCGGGGCCTTCTTCCTATTAACGGCCATCTTCATCGAGTGTGACCGAAACCGTGCCGAGAATTACGTCCCATCAGGTGGGTGAACGGCCTTTCAAACACTGTGATAAGTCTCCTTTTTTAGACCGGTTTTGTTAAGAACACCACTACTAACCATTTGTTTCACAGGTCTAGATCATAGCTACATCCTTGCTGGATCAGCTACCTGCAGTAGCTAATGCTAGCAAATGTTAATTTTGATCTAATAAAGAGTTGCATTAACTTAGCGTCTCCCTCTCCCATGCACCAACAGTAAGCCAAAACTACATCTCTCCTTTTTATCCCCCGTCTAGACGATGAACCAATCGTTGTTCCTAGAAGCGGCCGGTCGACCAAGGTGCCAGTATCCAGCGTTCTGATATGACAAGAGACTACTGATGTCAGACACTTCAAGACACTATTCATATTTGATTAATAGTTTTAATATAAATTATTCTGAAAGTTTTTCACACTTTCATTTTTATAGACATGACAGGAGGATTGTTGACCTTCTGGTGGTTGTAGGAGGGTGTGATGTTCGTGTATTCAATGGGCATTCCAAGTCAATGGAAGTCAGTTCAACCTCTGACCTTTACCAAGAGCACATGACAAGACATTGTGTAGAAACATTAAGACTTTGTGATAAGGAGCTGAAAGCTTCACATTGTTTTTGGCACCCATCAGGTGGAGCGCTGCAATGATAAAACACCTCCACTAAGACTGAAAATACATTTCTAAAAGAACCTATATATATA
>JAODTR010006956.1:0-31332 GCA_025399935.1 Amblyopsis rosae | reverse complement strand
ATAATAATTATAATATTTATTATTATTATTATTATTATTATTTTTATTATTATTATTATAAGTACCCGTATTATTTTTATTATAAACTGTCTTTATGTATTTTTTGCATATTGCTTTTTATGCAAGGTTGCATCTTACATTTGAAGAAAATAAAATAACGTGAAATTATAGCCTATTTAACCTGTAGCATACATTGGTAAATGTATATGGTTGAAGGTGTTCGCAATCTGAAAAACATCACAATTTCCCATTCCATGGTGTGAAGTGCCGTTTAAAATTTTCAGAAATGTTCAGCACTAGTGCAAAGAAAGTTGTGTTTCTACTCAGCCCAACCCTATAATACTGCTTACAGATTTAGGCTTTCTATAGCCACCTTAATAGAGAAAGCTATGAGCTGTGAGCTCCCCCTACTGGTAGAAGGCATAACAACTTTAAGATCAACTGGATGACAGAATATACTTATAAAATGATTCTGTGATAGAGATACAACCAACACAGCCATAAAATGATACAATATTTGGTGAGATAACAAAAAATGCCAGTAGATGACATTTGTCCTTTATTGAAATAGATGTTAAAGATAATTTTTAACCTTATGAGAGAAAACAAATATTAAATGCAACATTCTATTTACAGCCTATATCATGTCATAACAAAAATAAGAGAAATGTAATGTTATTGAGAGAATATGTATAATACCAAACTGTGCATCCAGCTAGCATCCATCTAGCAAGTTTACACAGATAGCCGGTCTTTTTGAACCTAAGCAGACAGCACACCACCAGGATAACACATACAAGTTGAATGACTCATTTTACATAAACTAAATCCATTGAACAAAGCTCTCAAAAATAGTACACAGCATTTGCCCTGAAGCTGTTGTATACTCTCTGAAGATATACTGTATATGCTACAGTTCCATACGATCACAATAAAAGCACAGCTCAAAACCATAACAAGACCACTTTCAGTATACTGTAAGGGGACCACTTATATTGCCTGTAATAATACCTTTGACTGCATGTGCTTTGTTTGTTTGTCAAGCCACATGTTACAACTTGCCCTGTGAAGGAAATACTGGCAACAGCAACATGTTGTAAGTTTGCTAGCATGCCCCAAATGTCAGGTGGCTAGATACAGCCATTTGTCTTCATATTTTAATATGTTTGTGAGCTGCATGCAAATGATCTACTATCACCACCGCCTCTACTTGTCCTAGATTATACAAAACGCTTGCACTCACATAAAACACACAGACAGAGAGAGAGAGAGAGAGAGAGAGAGAGAGAGAGAGAGAGAGAGAGAGAGAGAGAGAGAGAGATAGAGGGCGAGAGAAAGGGGGAGATATATATGTATTGTGTCATCAGTGTTGCTGCAGGTTCAAGAGAAATAAAAGGGGGAAAAAAGGGAATTGGATAAAGGTAATTCACTAAGAATAAAAGCCCCCTTCAAACATAAATAATGAAGTGTATGGCTTCATTGATGGAAAAGTAGACTGCAATTCGCTTTCATGCCCTGCATTTTACTTTGTGCGCTCCATCAGAACACTGTATCACTATGGGCAAGAAGGACTATGAGGCTCTCTCAGTTTGGAAATATTGTCTGAAAGTGGATTTATTTTAATTAAAATGCAGGTACTGTTTACTCAGGGCAAGGCATGTTACAACAAATAAGACTGCAAAGCTAAGCCAGGGATTGATAATGCATGGACACTGTAATAAGAGCTTATCCTTCATTTCACTAAAGGAGGAACGTCTGAAATATTTAATTAATGCAACAGGCAATATTAATGACAAACATTACGATTTCTCGGTTGATTGAATGACTACTTATTTTTCAGATAAGAAAAACTATGTGCATGGAGATAACAATACCAGAGAAGGGTAACATCTGTGAAATTGCAGTGATTTGGAATGCCAAGCTTGCACCTGTTATAATTAACTGAGATGAAACCTCAGCGTTATAAATAAAAATGGGGGACAGGAAATTCTTTGCATGCAATTATTTTCTCTTTTTTATGGCCTCATAATGATAACATGCAACTAAGATCTGCTGAAATAGGCCATTTGTCTTAACCCCAACAAACTCAATTACTGTCACGTTTTTTGTGCAATTACGTGCTTTAAATTAAATCAAAACTAATAATCAATCAGATAATCTTCTATTATTGCGCTTTAGACCATCTGGTCACCAGTGGTGGGGATGGAGTGGAACCATTTATTATGAAGGTTGTTTGTCTTGACTCACATCCATCCTCATCCATTTCTCAAATGACTTAATTTGAGAAGATGATTTCCAAAACCATTCAACATTTATAGCAAGATAGGTTTACTCTGAACATGTGGCATTACTGAAAGTAAACACTGCACCTGCAGCATTAATGCACATCTAGAGCCCAGATTGGATAAAACACACACGGCATGCCACCCAGCATGCGTGTGGTTGATGGATTGGTATCTCCGGTTAGTTCCGGGGACATTATTTAACAAATAGACAATACAATTGTCCAATGCAAAGTTAACATGCATGGTTTCAAGCTATCATTTGCTAGCACACCTGCATGCACAGTGCTGAATGACACAACGGGGAAACAGTTCTGAAGATAACTAAGCATAAGTTAGGACCTTGCTTGTTTCTAGAAGTATGGTGATGATTGTGTCAGGTAAAAGTGTTCGATCATAACACACACACACATACGCGCGCACAAAAAAAATAACATTCAAAGGGACTAATCAAAAAAAGAGCCTGCTTTATTTGGTAATGGGTTTTTATTGTGCTCCTCCTGAGTAATAGCCCTTGCCACCGATCAATATGCTATAACATGTACTGTAAATACAGTACTGTACAAGGTTTACAAAGACCTCCTTTAAAAGTGGAAAGCAACACACCCATTAAAGGTATAGTCAGTAATTGTAAGCTAACAGTTTTTCTGCGAATATTTCCTCATTGTCTGCTAGCTGCCCATTCTGTGTGTGTGCTGAAAATAATAATCTGGTGTTTCTACAGTCCTGGCTCTGTAAATGGGAACACATACAAAGTAGTGCAGACACACAACAACAGTACTATCCTAGTCTTAGCAAGACGTTTACAATGTGTGGAGCAAGGCTTCTGAGGGAGCACCTATGGCTTTGAAGAGAGGTGTTTTTGTTTAGATCGAGTCCACATGTCAACAAGCTTTCTCTAGAATGACTGTCTCAACCTGTAAAAGTGTAAAGCCACACACCCCTTAACCACCCAGTTGCTACGGTAATGACGGAGGAGATACAGTCTTTTATAGTGACCCAGTTCTGGGGAAGCAGTGCCTCATTGAAGCAGCACTGCATTTGTTTCCTGGCTACAGAGGAAAGCTGCAAAAACCCATTGCAGATCAATCAAGGGCGCGTTCAACAGCCGCACTGGCACGGAACCGACAATACATGCTGCAGTATAAACGATCAGTTCATTTCAAACACAAGCCGTGACTCACAGAGAGTTGTGAGGAAGGGAGGGTGGGGGGTTGGGGGGGGTGCGTAAACATGTAGGCTCAGCAAAGCTGCATTTTCCAACATGTCTGGTGGAAAGAGAGTAAAGTGTTTTTAATTGTGCGCCAGGTCAGCGGTTCAGGTGGCGACATCACTCTCCATCGCATCAGAGTGGTATTTGGGGAGCGCTCAGCCAGACATCTTTCATGACAGAGTATCCCCTTACTGGGTGCTAGGCCTCCACCCAGCCATGATTAGGAGCCAGAGGTTGGGGAGGGGTGCGCCAATGCTTGGGGGGCAGTGGGGGGTACGGGGGGTGATTAATGTAGATGTCAGAAGCAGCGCTGCCTTCCCCCACAACCCCCTGCTGCATCCATAATGACACCTGGGGAAGGGTCTACCTGTGGCCATGCAGGCTCCCACAGCAGAGACCCTGCCCTGGCAGCAGTCTTTGAGATCAGACCGTATTAACAGGCCCCAGATCAGACTGTATTAATAACACCCAGATCATACCGTATTAACAGGTCCCAGATCAGAGCCACATTAACAGGCCCCAGATCAGATCCATATTAACAGGCCCTAGCCTCTTCTGTTCATCAGCACTACGTCACATGAGCAACTCATGCTGAACGTCTGATACATAGACCCCTGTAAGCATGTCAGCACTATCAGGAAGTGAGGTAGTACATTTCCATTGGCTGTTAGCATGGTCACTCACAATACTATACGTAAAGCTGGGTTGACACTAGTGGTGAATAAACATGTTCTTTCAATATCTCTAGCCTAATTATTTACCAGATTTTTACAATGCCTGCAAATATCCAGACTCATGTTGTGTAATTTCCCAATGTCCGATTTGGTCAATGAGTTATGTAGTTGGTAGTCAATCACAATAGGCCTACCACAGCTGTCAAGTAGTGTGACGCTGTCAGACAAAGCTATGTCCCAGACTTTACACAAGGCTGGCTCTGTGAGACGCAACTCCACTCACTGTGATACTCCCTGAGAGGGGTTTAAACAGGAGGTCTGAACAGACACCCAGGCAGCCAGGCAGACAGACAGACAGAGAGACGTATGGAGGACGAGACACCTGAGCTCTGTGTGGAGAGAGGGCCCTATCAGTGGCACAAGGACTGTATGAAATGCATCTCCATGACTTCTTGGAGTGAGAGAATGGAAGTGCTCTAACTAACGATGCAAGCATGTATACCATAACATTCAGCTATATAGGGGGTTGTGTTTTGACATTTTGAGGAACATTTGAAAGTGTTTTGAATCCGTTTTTTTTTTTTGGTTGCTTTGTTGTTTTTTCACAGCAACGGAGCCTTAAAATTGTTCCCGGAAGTTAGCCTAAATACTAAAAGTACATGTATAAATCGGTGCATAAACAACTAATTACCAAAAAACAGTTACATATCTGTATATATATATAAAAATTGCCCACCAAGCACTTCCAGGGAACTATTGTGCCATAGGTTTAGCCTCCTCATGAACCATGTGACCGTTGACAATTTCGAACTTCCGTTGGCCTAACTGTTATTTCCATGGCTTTGGTTTAGACATGTGGTTTAGATACAGTCATATTTTGATGTTGACCATATTATTTTCTGTTTCATGCAATGAGTTTACAACTTGAGGATATGGTTTATGTTTGGACATACTGTGCATCCAATGACAAACTCTAAACATAGCAAAGCTATGACATTTCCATATAAAATAGTTATGTCATTTACCGTGCAGTATAGCCTACTCCAGTTTAGTCAAATGTAAGCTCAATATACTAAATATTGGAAGAAAAATCCCAATAAATGTTTTTACTGGTATTTATCTCATTTCAAATATGTACAGTAGCAGTTCCATGAAAAGTACCATGAAGTGTTTTGAGCAGCACATCCACATGTTCTGCTCTAATGATTGCGCAGTGACACATTATTATGTTATACTATATCAACAAGTATTGGCAATGGAAAGTAGTATAACTGAACTGCATATGAAAATAGTTATTATTTTAACTATACTGCACATCCAAGAGAAACAAATGCGATTATTTCACATCTGAAGAGCTACTGTAATTATCAGGGCTGCTTCTAGAACCGAGCAAAACATGCAAACATAACATCTGTCTGTGTGAAACGTGGGTTCACTGTTTCAAGATTTCAACATCAGCTGCCATATTACTTTACTGACCTACAACTGCAGTGCAGGCCTAAACCAATCTTGATAGTTTCCGTACTGATACAGAAACCATGACAGTTATGGCATATCATTTACTCAAAGCAAAAGTATTTGGGAAATGTAACTTTATTTATTAGACAGTGTTTCCTGTGGAGTTGAATTGACTCAATGGTTGAATGACGAAGTGATACTGTATATGACAGTGAAAGGGAATCCATGTGTTATAATGTAATGTTCTTATAATGTTAATTTAAATACACTATAGTTAATAGATAGTAGATGAAGTGACTCAGATACTATTAACTGTTCTATGTATATAATTATGTATATGAAATAATCCTACTATGGTGTTGAATATATGTGTAGGGTACACTTCTCTATATGTGTCTGGGCCCTCCAATGGTTTTGGTTGAAAACTCCATCTTCCCCTCGTACTCCTCCCACAAGAACACAAAAGTATCAACATACAATACTGCTTTCATACAGGATCACATCTGCACAGCTCATCAATGTCGGCAGGCATTCCCTGGCCTGCTCTAAGAAAAGCGGGTTTCCAAACGTTTTAATAACGTCCCACCATGGCCCTAATGAGAGGCACAGACATGGCCTGTTTGATGAAGTTGCTCCACTACAGTACACCTGTAGAGCAAGAGGAGGAAGGCGCTAGACTTAGAGCCTCTGAAAGACAGATAGACAGATACCCTCCCCACATCCTAGCTCAAATTGCTCGCTACTCATTCTCCTACAGCTCTCACAGTCTCACACTGTTCTCTACCCCTCCCCAGAGTTTTCTAGGCACACAAAGAATGAATAAATATTTCCCACAAAAGCAAAACTTTGCTGGACTTTATCCAGCTGTTCATTCTAGCTTTCAGTGGATATCCCTAGCAGCTGTTATGTCCCAATGCATTAAGACCCTCCTGTAACTGCACCCCACCTCACAACTGTAAAAATATATTAAAGAACACTATGATCTAATCTACACAGGTGTCGGAAATCCGAACAAATCCACACAGGATTATCTGTCATTTTGTCTCCTATCATTCTGCTATCTATGTAAAATCTCTCACTTCTATCTCACAGTGTATTTTTCTATAATTCCCAATGTGTGTCATTTGTGGAAGTGAACGTCCAGTCAGAGCTGTGACTGCTGTGACTCACAGCTCTTCCCATGCAGCGCCTCCTCTCTCAGCTGTCATGCTCTAGCCAACCAGGGCAGACATAGATAACAGGCTGCTGGCTGCTGTCCTGACAGGCTGTGGTATCAACAGCTCGCCACTGCTAATGAGTGAGCAGTGAATAGTTCAGCTCTGACTCGCTCAGAGGGGAGGACAGGAGTGTCTCTACCAGACCTTGTCAGTTAGGACAGTGACCTTCCTCCTCGAGCCTCCTGTTCATACCCCAAGATACAGCACAGGATCTTGGCACATCCCACCGACACTCAGTGGCTGAGACAGAGGCCAAGGACAGGCTTCGAGACAGATATAGTGGGAAAGGCAAAAAGGCCTACTCCTGGAACCAGTTTCCCAGACAAGAATTAAGACATTAGCTCTTGTCTAAAATCTAAATAGTACTCTAATAAAATACTACTGCTAGACTTGATGCTATTATTATTTAGAGTGAAACACAACTTGTAGAAGCATAATGACTCATATTGTCTGTAAGTAAATCTGGACCACTGCAATATGCTAATCTTAAAAGCTCTCTTCAATGACTGTGTTTAAGTGTATGCAGGCTATTGCAATAGTTTGTATAGTGTGTGTGAAAGGCAAATACAATGTGCATTTGTTTTGAATTTGTATACACTGCAGTGTATGCAATTGTGTTAATCATAGTTAATATCCACAATCACAAAATCCATGGCAATAGTGATAATTATAAAACAGTTAGTTTAGACCAAGTGATTTGATTGGACGAGGCATTCCCTGAGTGCCAATATTTCAGTCTAACGCACTGGGACGTTTAACTAGACCAATGATTTGATTGGACAAGAGGCATTCCATGAGTGCCAATATTTCAGTCTAACGCACTGGGACTTTTAACTATGCATGCATCACTCCACTTTACCAGTGTTCTTATAATAACCGCTACTAATTCAAAAAACAACAAACTTGTTTTTGTACTTCTTCAGTACCTGCGGCCTAATAAGGCCTCGTACCTACAACGGAATCACAGCCGTGCGGCTATTCAGCCTAACACACTCTCGTGTGTTATTGCTTAATTATAGTTATATGCCATGCTGCCTTTGCACCCATGCATGCACCCACACACACATGCATTGTTCTGTGTGGTGGTGGTCCTCTGCTATGGCCAATAGAAACACACCGTTCCTTCAAGCACAAGAGCCGCTATGGTATTTCTTTCATTTTAGTTTTAGGCAGATAATAGATATGCCGCATTTTACAGTTACTTGGAGCAGCAGTCACAAACGAACCCACGCACACTGAAATAATTCAGTTGAAATGAAAGCCATTACACATGTCCTTCTAGTTGAGAAGTGAACATATATTTTTATTAAGCTTGAGTTGCACTGCACATTTTTGCAAATAGCATATAAACATGTATTCATTCAAACATCAATTCATTCTTATTAAGTATCTCAACCATTTTGATAATAAACAATATTCATAGAGAGTTTAGTTTTTGTGTGTGCGTGTGTATGTGTGTGTGTTGCTAACAAGATTGTTGATAGTACATTTCTTTTTTATAAGAACAAAAATACATTGCATAATAACAGCAGCCAAGGACACACTGAACCTTCAGAGCACCAAATCAGGCACCAAATCAGTCACCTTTTCGTTGACATGTTCATGCTAGTGTGAGCTACTGTATGTTTCCATGAGTTACATTTTGATGAGCTGTTGTGCACAAATCAGCAAAGACTTTCTGAGCTTGTCATTTAGAGTACAAGCATATTATGTCTGGGCATCTACAGCTAGTAGCAATTGACCTGTCAGTTGAGTTTGTGGCTCATTTATATTTCTATGCTTACATTGTAAATTCTAGCAAGCGATTTCTATCTAATGTAGTGACGGCCCACTAAAATATTAACGTTTAGAATAAGAAATAATTGGTCAATACTGCCATAAACTAAGTCCACAACACTAAACCAAGAACACCTATGAAAACTGTTTTAGACTCACAAAAGTAAAATTACAAAGGCATTATTCTGGATAGTGATGTGCATGAAAAAATGTAATTAAGTTTGCTTCCCTTTAGACCTTGAAGCCTCTGATTGATGAACAGATTCTCTATGGAAGTGGCTGATGATCAATAAACAGCATCTAGGGCGCATAAGATAGCCCAGTAGATGGTCATAAACTTCATAAACCTTCTACTTCGTTCTAAAAGGAGTTGTAAGGAGAGACGGGGAACGAGTTAGAATGCCTTAGAGTAGAGTCAGTAGAACATGATTTCCATAGCTACAGTAGAAGACATCCTCACCATGGAATTCCAATAGCAGCTACATTTGTTGAAAACACACAGATATGTGCTGGAGAATATGTAATGAGTCTCCTGCACAGATCTGAATCATTTATCAGGAAAAAGGAGTAGATGCTAATATGGCATGGATTAACACTCAATATCACTAATCGTTCAGTCTTCAATCATTTATATACAGTATGCAATGCGTGGTTCTTTCCTGTGGAAGACTGTGATGTTGACGTATCTGTGTAGTTGTTTGTTAATTTAAAAGTAAACTGATGGCTCAAACAAAAATGCTAATATACTGTAACCATACCGACAAGCTAGCATAACACTCTGTTGTAGCTAATGCTTGAAACAATAGGCCCACGTGTTACGAATACATTATATACTGGATTTTATGCATACCGTGTAGCATGTTGTCTTTTTCCTGCTCTTTATAGGCTACTTTGCACCCTGCTTATTCTCAGAACAAAGTCGTCATTACCCTCTCAACTGTGCACTCAATATTGGAAAGGAGCCCAGAAATAAACTACTACTACGGCTCCTCTCCCCCAACACCGAGCCCATATCAACCCCCATGTTCTTGACGCCAGTGTGGGTTGGCTCCAGTCATGAGCAGGAATACGATATTCCACCCAAAGAATGTAAAATTGTCTGCTACGTCCTTCAACTACAGAACCACCAGGTGGTGTTGGGGTGGGGGGGAGAATTAGCCCCAATATTAAAATATGCAACCCCTGTGGTCTTGGATGGTTTGTCTGTATTAGTGAGCATCTGTTGTCTCCTGCTGCCATAGTTAAACAAGACTAAATTATTTGTTTTGGGCCCTGTTTGTGACGTTATATATTAATACTCTGTAGAGAAAGAAGTGGAACGGACAGAAAAGTTATCTTATTTTTTGTTTAGATATGCATTGACAACCACACCAACCCATGCAGGTAAAAAATGCAATTTACTTTCAACTGCTATGGGCAAAAGAGTGTGATGTCAGAGGATCAAATGAAAATGTTCATATTTGTATTTTAATGCAGAAGAAAATGTCTCACAAATAATGAGTGCCTGGCCAACAAAATAAAATGGAAATTGAGTGGTATTCCCTTTTAAATAGACAGCCACGCCCAGGCATGTTGAGTGCTACAGAAAAAAATCAATTGATGGGAATACACAGCGGAGTTCCCACCTAAATTGTCCCCGGAATGGAACGTGATTTAGAGCCTCCAGTCAGTCTCTTCCCAATGATACATTAGGGCGCCCCGACCTGACGCCAGACTGAGGGCACCCTGATCCCGTTGGGAAAGACAACCGTCTCATCACCGGAGAGCCCTAGGCACCCCAACAACCATTACTGTCCCATTTGAACCCACAATAAGGCCCAGTGGCGAAGCCGGACATAGGGATTAACATTAGTTACTGTCATAGACACACACATGCATACACACACAGCGATTGATGCCATTTATCAGGCATGCAGTGATGGCACCACTGCCTTAACCACAGCAGCACAGCGGTTCAAACACCTTCCAGGTGTAACCTGCCACCTGAAGGATGAGGGCAAAACATGACAAGGAGTCCACAGTGGTCAAGTGCCCCGTCCCCCCGCGCTCACCCACGACCTGTGACCCTTCTGTTCCTGCACGCAAGCACACACTCACACACACACACACACACACACACACGCGCACATGCACGTGTGTGAGCGCGCCCTGGGCTGAACAAATTACACAGACCGTATGGATCCTCATTGCCTGTTCGGGGCTCCAATCAAAGGGGGCTTGCACCCCTGACATTGTCCAGGGGTGGAGTGGGTGAAAGTGCCCCTCCCCTCCCAGGCTACAGCCCTCACACCCTAGCCTCGTCGCCTCACACTCTAATTGGTGTGCCTCATAAGTAATCACCACGGCAACAAATCCAGTTAACGACAGCGGTGTATTGATCCCAGGCATGCAGGCGGGCGGTCCCTGGGTACGGCAATAGGGGGCGCGCGGGGGGGAGGGGGCTTTTCAAACCCGAGGGACGGCCCTGGCCTAATAAAGAACAGGTCTCTGTGACTAAATAAAACCGCAAAGAAGAGGGTCAAGGCTGATACAATTACTGCTCTGCAAGCCTGACCCTGTGTGGAGGAACAATGGAGCGCCGGATGGCAATGGAGGCAGGGGGCGCCGGAGAGGGAGAGCCTGTTCAATTTGCTCCATTAATGAGCGCTGAAGAAGCACTTTGCTGTTGTCCCAGCAGAGCCATTACGGGCCTTGTGACAATGCACACTGCGCCGCATAACATGGCAGACGGCATTGGATATTAAGCCAAATGGACCTCTCGCTATTGTCAATACACAAAAGGTGGTTCAAAAACCACCATGTTATCAATACACAGGGCTGTGTTGGACTCTGCAGGGGCTTCTGCAAATAACCACTTCACATTGTTTGATGTGCCTACTGTCGTCAACTCTAAGCATGGGATAAAGCTTTCATTGAAGAGATTGTACAGCATGGGATATCTTGCTTGTGGCAAACAGTATGCCTAACAAGCATTTGGAAACATTACACAAGCCCGTTGCAATGCAGCAATGAGTTTGAGAAATTTCTTCCTGTGGAACTTAAAATGTAAACATTAGTGTTGATGAGTGAATGGGGTCAAACTTAATGATGCCGGCTTACATTTATTAGATTTTTTCGAACTACAGCCATGGATAGTTCAAACATCCACTCTGTAGGTGGAAGTATATTTAAAAGTTGCAAGCAATGATTAAAGGGTCTCATTTGTCTTTTTTCAAAACTAAACAGCAGTGACTATGTTGTGTACTCTGGCAAGCCCTCAACTTAAAACGAATATTGTTCCAAGAATGTCTTGTTCAGTGTTCTAAGCCTGTTACAAGACTCTCCCTTTGTCTCTCGCTATAGAGTCTGCAATTAAGATGCTGTTGCACTAGTAGTACTATATTTTCAAAGGTGTTTTTTGACAGCCTCAAAGCTGTTCTCTTCTTAAGGGAAAAATAAATCGGAGATTGTTTTGCAGCTGTTAGAGAAACCATGCTGTTTTGGTTTCAAACACGAGGACACACTTGAACACTTCATGTGAAGTAGCAAGTTGGGGCCATTTGTGGGACAAAATGTCAGATTTTCTCTTATGTATATTTCAACTTTTTAAATGGAATCAAGCGAGAGATGGTTCTCAGTATACTACACAATGTCCACACAGAGCTGGGATCATGTACAGCCAGAATGTGGACACATCTGGTCTAATTATAATCAGATTCTGATTACCTTGTTTTTACGCACTACACCCAAGTCAGCGCCAGGCGTTGTTTGGCAAGTCCCCCACGCCGACCGATCACGCGCCACCCCTTCTCCTGTCGCACTCGCGCTACGCCCCCCAAACTCTGAGAGCTGCTATGGTTTCCAGCGCTTCTCCTGAGCCGTCTCCAGATTTGCTGGCATGAAAGACACCCTCCCAATGCACCGCAGCACAATGAGGCATTTCAGGGGATTCAGACTCTTGTGCAGGTTGGTGATTAGCAGATGTTTCAAGGACAACCAACCTCCCCTTCCCCCCCAATATCCACCGTCTCAACCAGGATAAAATGTCTTATGGTGTCTCTTCCATAGATAAAATGAGCTGGAAACCAGGGAAGCAACATCCTGCATTATCCTCCTTAATAAATCAATACTTCACTGTATTGCCCAAATAATTTGAGGTTGAGGAACTTAGGAAGGCTGATGAACCAGAGCCATGGAAAGAACAGTTGCGCCATCTCCATTCACTCCAATTAACAGTTTTTTGGTGCAATGGCGGATCGTGGAGCCTCTAAATAGTTACCAGAAGTTAGCCTAAATACTAAAAGTAACCTACTGTATACAATTATATAAAATTATATATCTGTATACATATATATGCAAACTGCCCACCAAGCACTTCCGGGAACTATTTTAGCCTCTCCATGAACCATATGTGACTGTTGACAATTTCAAACTTCCGTTGGCGTAACTCTGTTTATTTCCATGGCTCTGGTTCATCTAAAAAGGTTAAAAGTAGATCTTCCTACATCTTATTCATGTCATAAATATCACATGCCATGATATGAATTATTCTTTCACCTTGCACCAGAAGCAAACACAGCATTGGTGCCTTTGTGTTTCGTCTGCACTCAAAAGACATATACAGTATACAAAGAACAGTAGGTTTGTGTGTTTTTGTCGTCATGTTTTGCCCTAGTTATAATATCTTTGTTATTTTGTTTTGATGCACTTTACACAAAATAAAACAACAGATGGTAAATACAACAGCATTAAAATATGCAACAGCAACTCATGAATGAATTCCCATTGGTGTTAAATTATACATTGAAATATGAAAACCCTGTAGCTGAAATAAAAATGAACAAAGTCACAATACACAACAGTAGGACTAAATATGGCCGTGCACATTTGCAAATGATCCTTACAAAACAACCTGGAGACATTTACAATGCTCCCATTCCCGGGCGTTGTCCTTTTCGACCTGCTGCTGTGTCTCAGTCTGCTGAGAGGTGAACCAAATAAGTGTGTGGGCACGTGGCCTTGGGTCAACAACATTATTTGGGTTTTACTACAGTGGCTATGGCTCCGCTGTGCAACGCTGCTGGCCTTCAGACTTTACTGTCTGCTATTACGGCTAACACATAAAAAGGAAAAGGTCATTTTGGCTCTTAAAGCACATGGTTGACACCGTAAAGGCAGGTAGAGGCTGAGAGTGAGAGAAATAAAGGAAAGAAACATATATACAGTATATACTGTATGTGCCAAATATTAGTGTTTGCCGACATACTGTATTGCACGTGTGGTGTATACTGTAACTGCAGATGTATTTGATTGTGTATTGGTTTATTTCATTTGTCAATCTGGACGAATCTGGAGCACAAGAGCTTATTGAATTTCCTGTCTGGCTCACACTGTTTAATGGCTATTATCTTGAACATTCCACATTAGGTGGGATTTGAAGCCCCTGCTCCCCCGCAATGGCAGTCCACTATCTTCAAAGATCAAGCTGAGGATGCGAAAGAATGCATGTTGGGGTCAAAAGGGACCAGATCGTGCTCAGCGGTTTGAGCTTGGCTTAATGATTTCCCTGAGTTTGTGTCATCCCAATACCTGGAGAAAAAAGACTCTGTTTTAATAGGCCCCCTTGTTCTGAAACTACCTATTGATTTTCACTGTTGCAGGCTGTGGGGTAGTGACCTGCGCCGCTTCCTGGCTTCAACAAAAGCTAAATTGAGCCATTTAGAAGCTGGCTCTGTCTTTAGAGACCCCGGCTCAACAGACTTCCCCAGACAATTTATTTCCATCAGGTGGAACTTTTCTCTATGCTCCTGCTCCTTGAAATCGCAGAGGACGATTTCCTGTTTCCTTCCACAAGCTTCCACAGAATTTAGGTGTCTTGTTGTTGGTCGATTACAGTTCAATGTCAAACTGAGCAATTTTGCTCAATGCAAAATCAAGTAGGCATACAATGATTGGATTCTTGATTGAAAAATAAATATATACAGTGCATAATACTTTTTTTTTGTACTGTGTGAGTGCTTTTTTCTTTATTCAGTACAACCTAGCAACTGACTATCAAATACCAGAGCTTAAAACATGCACTTTGTACTCTTTTTTTTTTTGTTTGTGCCTGCACTGAAGTTGGAACAGGGGAACAGTGCAGCAGTGATGTGTACATCCATTGCTGAACCTATAGGGACCCTTTCTGACACAAATGTACATGCTGACATGACAGCAAAGAGAAGTAGCAAAAATGTACTTTCCACACACACACACACACACACACACACACACACACACACACACACACACACACACACTGGCACAGAGCAGCTGACACGTATCAAGACTAATAGCTGTCAAGAACAAATGTGGTTATTCGAGAATGCATGGAGCCACCCAATAGCAAATGGCCAATTGTAGCAGTGATATCTCAATTGTCAGTGCTAAGTGGGTTAAACGAAAGTGTACAGTAGCTGCTGCAGTGATTATTGGAGCCACTGTAACATTGTCCCACAGCTAGCCAAACACTTCCAGTATGTGGATAACTGTAAGAGCGTCAACAGCTGTTTAGACAGCCCCTTTTATTCGCTGTTCTCAAGTATTGCCATTAAATGTAAACTCCCCAATTGCATTCTGGCAGTGGGAACTGTAGGAGGAGGAGTAGAGAGCCACTCAGGACTCAGATGTGGGAGGGGTCATGTTCTCCTTCTGATTCAAACCAATGCTAATTTCAACAGCAAGGCACACATTGAGGAATGGCCCTTTAAATGCAAAACTTTGAATGAACACTAGACCATTTGGACCTTACCAAATACTAAGCACATTTATAATAGCCTCTGCATCAAACAGTACAGTCAATACATTATCTACAAAATAACAGCATGCATACTATTACAGCAAGGCTATTCAATTACATGTTCAAGGGTGCCAGATTTTAACAAGAGAAACTGTAGGTGGGCCACATATTTTCGGCAATTATTTACGTGAGCGTCTACGAAAGCAAGACAACGAGAGCTTGGTTAATGTTCATTGTGTCAAGTCAATGGCGAAGGTTTTCTATAGAATTATAGGATGCTGCTAATTCCAAGTCTCTCTGGCATACAGGCTTTTGCACAACAAAATAGTAGCCACGCCCACATGCGTCCATGCTCCATGCAGTGTTCTACAACTGAAAATACATTTGTTAGATAAATTAAGGACAAAAACGTTGGGTAGACTATTGGCACCAAATTCCAGGTAATCCTACCGGTATGGGTTCAAATGTGACTAGTACCTTACCCAACCATTATTCTCACTAACAGGAGCTATGGGATCTATGTGCACACATGTCACTTAGACTAATTTCATCACGTTGATTATTATGTCTGGACTACTACATTACATTTACAAACAGGCTATATCATGATATCTACAGTTAATAATAAGATATTTACAGTAATATATTGACTTGATTCGTATAGGGGTTATACACTATATTGAGCTGGTCAAGGGTGCAATCCCCTCATGGGCCACATGAGGGGATTGCATCAGGATAGGGCAGATAAACATTTTGTGATTTTATAAGGTAACCAAAGCATTCTGGTGTATTCTGAGAAGAAAATAAAGGAAAAAGACAGTATTTGCTTCAGGATAAAAAACACATTTATTGACACTACTTATACAGTAACTTAATACCTTTTGTCTAGTGTTATTATCCTTCCATAAATCCAGCAGCGAACAGCAGATGCCTTGTATTTCCATCATAACTTACAATGACGGCCATTCAAATCAGACAATATGAATACGGGGAGTTAGCCTTAACTCAGTGAAATTATTCTGATTCTGAAATTACATTGTAATAGATAATTCACTGACGTTACTGGTAGCTGGCAAGCGTTCCATTTATCAGTGTGGGGAAAAATTGATGCGGTATCATTGATAATTGGTACCTAAGTTAACGTTATTTTAGCAGCTAGTTAGCTTGCGTTCATTTAAATAGCATATTCCCTCGTTAGCTTACCTCAAAACTTGTGCCCATTTGCTGTAGGCTATCGTCAAAAGTGTCTTTCATCTATGGAAAAGATGACGATGAAAAACCCTGATTCTGATTGGCCGAATGACTCGAGACGGTGCACCACAGGCATTTAATTGATAAGATCGCAATAGCTTTCTGAAATATCTATGGTCTCACTCACTCCAGTCTATTGGAAATTGTGCAAAAAAACTCTTCAGATCTACATGATTCACGTCAATGACATACTTTGATTTGAAACAGCGATTTTCGCCAACAAGAGACTAGTTTGCAGGTATGCAATGGCAGCAACCCAGTGGGGCAGTGGGCCGGTTGGTCAGTGACCCACCTGTGGGTCCCGACCCACAGTTTGAAAATCGCTGGGATAAGAAATATAGGCTAGCAGCTACAGTATGGATCATGTAGCCTACTATACAGGCTTTCAGTTTCCATGTGAAAAACTCTTTCTGAAAAGACTAAAAAGATGAATGAAAACACTGCAGCCCTCTTATAAATGATCTGAACCAGAGACCAAGCGGGAGCGACACACTGTTCCTTCAATAAAAATTTAGGAACAAATCCAAATGTTTTCTGCTCAGAGGACATGACTGGAGAGGGGGTGGGTGTAATGCAGGTGAAATGAATGTACTGTAGAGTAAACAGTGTGCTACAGGTCAAGCAAGTTCTAGCATGTGAGGATATCGCACACACACACAAAAAACGTGAAAACCGTTGCTCAGAGGCAGAATGACAAAAACTGATATGAAATTAAGAGAGGGCGGGAGCATTCAAGGTCACCCTTGCTTTCCCCCTCAAGGCTGCAAAACATTTCAGCGTACAGTGCTGCAGTACATTCACAGCTCGAACCAATTTTTACTGGAGGAATCAATATGGCTGAAATATTGGGCTTTTATGAGTGGCTACACTGAGCTGGAGGCTGTGTGAGTGGAGTAATGCGTTTGGTAGATTAGATTTATACAACCTAGACATTCAGAGAGGCGAAACAAACTCACGACAAAGAGCGTAACAGAACAAAACCGCAAAGAAAGAATAAATCAAATATTTTAAACCAATATTATATTACATTATACTACATTAAAATAATAGTAGTTTAGTAAACAACAATGAGTTGCAGGTAATACCTTTGTGTTAAGAAACCACATTATTTAGATTAGCTACTAGATTCTTTAACTTAAAAGGGAAATAAATCTCTGTCACAATGTTGGTGTCTAAGCTAGCCTAACAGTGACAGTAATTGATTGTCATTCATATTTGATGCTGTTTAATTAGGTAAACGCACGGCCCTCGTTTCCTGCGCTATTCATTAATAATGGAGCTTGTGTTTTATTTGTCAGCACTTTTGCTGCCACTACACATCAGCCTCGTGTGCAGTGTTAAGCCATATTTCCACAGTCTATAACTTTTTATTACTAAAATAATAGGTGGAACCACAACAAGTATAAACATCCTTGAGCAAAATGCTGAACCTGTACATGCTCCTTAAAGGTTCACAATGGATCAAAGCATCTAGTAAAACCAATAGAATTGTATATAAATACAAATAACAACACAGCAGCGCACTTGTGCCAAAACATTATCAGGCCCCACACACACCCCAACGTAAACAGCCAGACGGAACGCTGGCCTAGAAAAGACATGTTATTATAAGATGTCGCTAGATGTCCTTCTAAGGTGATTGTTCTAAATCTGACAACGATGCGTCTGACGTCCAAAGCTGAGCCAACTTGATATGGAATGTTAAAAATACGGTTCACGATGTCTGGCAGCGAGACGTAGTGGCCAAATAAGTCCATCAGACACGCGTTCACACTGACAAATAATTAAGGGGTAGCGCTAATGGGACATGCGTGATAGCTTTTCAGTTCAGCTGTACTTACATATAGGTGCAATGACACATGTTTGTTGATATTGTGGTCTTTGTTTTGAGTATTTAAGTGATTGTCTCAAACAGTATGTCATTTAGATAAGCAACACCTGGAAAAGACAATGCACAGCAACAGCTCATTAGTTAATTTCCATTTTAAAGTGTTTAAAATTCGTTCTTTATAATGTAGTACATGCAGTATGTTCCTCATCACACCAGTATTGTATAATATAGTATGTATGTATACATATATATATATATATATATATATATATATATATATATATATTATATAGTATAATTGTGTGTGTACACTGTACACTGTATATACTGTATATGTCTCCCACGTCCTTGGGGACATACAGTGTGATATGGTGACATCTTTGTCCATTCGGACAGTGGCCTCCCTGAGACCCTACAGTCTCACCAGTGTGGAGGGGAAATATAATGGGATCCTCTCAACCAATGTCCAGAGAATGGTCTAGGAAGCTGCTATGCAGTTAAACAACCCCCACTGCCAGAAAAAGAAATTAGGAGTGGGCAACTGCTTCTCACCCTGGCAGTTCAACATCATTGATGCCCTCAATTTGGCTTAATGGTTTCCTCAGTGCCCTGCCCTCTGTTACATCCACTCCCATGCCAGACTGCATTCTGGGTACCCTCCCTGCCTGTCATTAATCTATCCACCTCTAAAAGATGGGATCAATGTCTGCAATGGGGGTGACATTTCTATGTATCAGCATGCAAACTCTTCAAGCACTGCATGCACTATGTTTGTATGTAATCTTGACTAAACTTGACAACGCATAAGCAAATGTGTTGATGTTGTCATCCAAATACATCAGAATTCAATTCACACACAAATGTACTCTATGTTACAAACTCAATATGATTACATGTATTCTAACTAGAAGGCGGGGGTGGGGTCATTCCTACATCATCATGTACAATACTGTACACTGTATGCCATTGTGTTGGGAAAGTAATAGGAAAGAGAAAATGTATTTTAATTTTATGTATCTTAACCCTTTGGTGTTTGGGTTTGTGGGACCCGTTTTCAATGTTTACCAAAAGATAAATAGTATGATTTATAATTAGTTCAACCTCAGAACATATACAATCAGTAATTTTCAATGACCTCACACTGCACACCTTCCCTACGCATTTGTAGTACACATGTGGTGTCCGGGTTCACATGGGTTATAGAAGTGTAGTATCCTTGAAGTTGTCCCTTCAGCCTGACCCTTAGAACAACCATCTGCTGAACCTGAAGTTAGTGAGATGTTGTTTCAGTTATACGTCTGAATCTTACCTTGACCAACTATAATGTATGAGTGAGTGAGGGAGTGACGAACAGACGGGCGTGTAATTCCTGATCTAAGTATTTTCATCATTGAGGAGGTGGCCAGTAGAAACAATAAATAAGTGATATGATGTGTGTGGACCCAAACAAGATGGACAGAAAGTCATAGAAACATGCAAGTGCAAGTGCAAGAAATATATGTAACACACAGTTAAACTCTGAATGAATGACTAGACGACTGCTATATTCACACTGCCAGCCCAAATCCGATTTATTTTTGCATACCCAGATTGAATTCATATTGGTTTGTGCAAGTCTGAACAGCAGAAAACCACACAATATCCACATGTAGAGGAGTTTTGACATGTTGGTTTGAAATAATAATGGTTTGAAAGATATCAGATTGAAGCATATGTGCCTCAGTCTGAACTCTCGGGCGACTAAGATTTCAGAGTGTCTTTTGTCTTTTTACTCGCAATGCTCTCTCTGTCACAGTGTCTCGCTGCACAGTGAAACCCACCTTGACTAGCAGCATGGAAAAATGTGTCTACTAGCGACCACTGGTGTGTTCCAAACACAGACTGAGGAGGCTGGCATACATTGAGATGTCATGATGTAGTCACCGCAGGCGTCAATAGAGGGTTATGAGTGGCACACAATGAATCTGCTTTGAGCTCCATCACCAAGTGTGTCTGGTGCCACAGAGTTCTGCACTGTGACTTGACAGCACCACTGTTAGGAGGGTGAGATGATGCACCTCCATTTCTCATGCATCCATGTTGGAATACCATGTAGCTATGGATACTGACGCCTACGTCATTATGACAGTTTGGTTATAGTAAAGGTAAAGGTGCTATTATTGTCACATACACTTACATGTAGCGAATTATAGCATTAGCATTAGCGGTTATAGGCTGGTGACACACAAATGTGATCTGGTCACTTGCCAATAACAATGTGGACAGGTGTGCCTCTAGTTCTGTTTAACAATCTGATTTGCCTGCAGTGAAGATAGCTTTAAAGTGTTCAATGGGGCTGATGTGTTGTGTAGACTATGGATACTGTATCTGGTTAATGGGGTTGGTGTTTTTTAAACTGATAAATGTGTTCTATTTCTTGATAGTGTTTGATTTAGATCGGTTAAACATGTAGATATAGATTCATCCTTTTTTTTACATTTTAGCACAAAAAACCATATAGCACTATTATTTATAAATATGATCTAACAGAGGTAAATTATAAATATTTACTATATATGCTGTCTTTATTGCTTTTAATTGGTATAAAGTAAACATCAGAACGTATTTTTACATAAATAGTTGTGGCTGTGTTGCTTTCAAAGCCCAATAATGCTGTGGGTCCACCAGAGCCGCAAACATTGGCGTAACAACCATATGAACACCATACAAGGGTTAAGGCACTGTGTAGTTTGCAGAACTCACCATCATGTAAAATGGGATGCTTTTGTGAAAGACAAGCATGTATAGACGGTGAGAAGGAGACATGTCGTGTGTATGTGTGTGCAAGCGCATGCACATGCACAGAGTTGATATTAGTAGGACCATGGGCACCCCACTCCAAATAATATCCACTTTAGAAAGCCACTTCATCAAGCACTGAGTATGAATTTAGCTAAATCTATCAAGCGTAAGAAAATGCCTTCTATTAAAATAATGCACTCCAAAGGAAGTGTGTTTTGTTTGGAAGAAAACATAGCTGACTAGATTAAAACAAAATGGCTTGTCAAAGTGGACATTTCTTCAGAGTCTGTGCCCCCCTTCCCCTCCCAGTGACCACACCACTACCACCCCTCCTCCTCTGTGGCCTGGCTTGGGATCAATAAGTAATTTTTTGGGGTCTGATTAGTTTGTGGGACGAAGGCAGTCTCCATCTGATGTGTCCTAAGGATATAATCAAGCAGTAAACAGCAGCCTTATTGCTGCTGTAATGGTAGCAGGCTAACTGTAATAGCATAATGTGATGCTTTTCTTTTATTATAGACAATGACCACAGTGCATGGACATGGTGGGAGCTGAAGCACAGAACCCATAAAGGACTAATGCTCAATTTGTGGCCAGAATAGAAAAGTATAGCTGTAGCCTAGAGACACATGTCAGAATTACATTACAATGTCTGGTGTCTCTAATCTTTCTTTATATACAGTATAAACTGTAAATTTTGTTGTGTGTGTGTATATATATATATATATATATATATATATATATATATATATATTAGAACTATAATTTACACACACACACATCACATAAACTGTGTAAGCATATTGCTATTGAAAACCTAATCTAATCTATATGCGGTTATGGCGTATTGGTAACATTACAGGCTTCAATTCATCTCACCGCAGTGTATTCTTCAAGTTAGCAACATGCAGTATTTGAAACAAACGCTTGAAAGCAACATAACCACCTCCGCTGGTCGCCGATGGGTCCGTCTTTACGAGTGGCTGAGTGAACCTTCATCCGATCAGGGTTTTTATCATCCCAGCAAATACAGAGCTGAGAGCAATGGTCGGGCAGAGCTAGGTTATTTCATGGGTAGTGTCCAATTCTTTGAGGGAAAATAATAAACTAAACACAAACCATCATGTATAAAAAGCATCCTGACCAAATGCATTGTACATAGGACAAACTGGAAACATAAGATGAGAGAGGCCAACTAAAAAAGAGGGATTGGCTGGAGAGAATACATTTAGTACCTGTTAAGCTCTAGCGAAAGCTGCAGTAAATTCAGCTTTCCTTCCTTTCCCCCTGAGAGACTGGTGGTTACACCACCGATATGAGGGTAGGAGACATTAAGTAAATTTATACCACAGCATGGCTGAATTCTCCATTCGGACTGATATAACCAGACACCTCAAGCACAACTGGTTTTATCACCGCTCAGAATGAATGTGTGTGCATGGTTTTAGCATTCCATTCCTACAACACACTTTCACTGGAGCCTAAATAAATTGGTTTTCAAGTTTCCATTGACGGGAAGAGCGCATTTTTCTTGACTGGAACTGGGACACAGGATCATGAGCAGATTTGCATACGTGTGATGGCCTAATTTATCGAGACGACAATTCAGATGCACTTTTATAAGTTCATGCAATAGTGATATTCTTTTACAATTCACAAAAGACACAGTAAAACAAAACATTTCTTACGTCAAGGTGTACAATTATACATTATACTTAATGCTATTTCAAAATATTCATACTTAGCACACATCAAAATAAATACTAGCTATTGACACCCTATTGTTTGATTATCAAGAAATTGCACCGAATACACTTACAGTATACTAGGTATCATACATTGTTTTTTAACAAATCAAAAAGGCTCACATTTCCGAGTGTAAACTGTTTTGAACATATTCTGTATAAATGTAGGTTTTGCACAGTTGGCCCTCCCTATCCTACCCCTTGATAGGCTGTCTCTAATGGGTACATTGAACTCGTGATGCCATGAACCCCGCTCAGTGAAAGTTATCTTACAGTACGTTAACAGCCTTATATAGTTTTAAAAGAACTGCGGTCATGAGACTTTTTAAAACCAAGAGGTTTAAAACGTTCTCTGTAAAAAATAATATATATATATATATATATATATATATAAACATTGAGTCTGTCCCTTGCTTTCTTACTCTTTGTTTCTATATCTTCCTTGCTTCTGTTTTCCTTTCCCCCTCCTTCCTTCCAGTGAAACCATGTTTCCCAGCTCCCAGGGGCATCATGATGGTGGTCATAAAGTGAGTCTGAGTGGTGGCTACAGGCTGTTGCTATGCTTCTCATGTTCTCAGAACACACTCAGGTACACCGCCGCTGATTTACAATCACACCGTAAAAATCTAACGAGTCAGGAATAGTTTAAGAACACCACATAATTCACCCTCTTTCTTGTCTTATATAGCACTCCCTCATTTAATGAACATTACAAACGGGCCGCTATTCTTAATAAAATCATGGGTTTTTACTCACCACAGTATGCACAGTGTTTTTTAAACTAATCTAGAAAAGCAAATACAACTAGATTAAACTATGGTTTTAAAATGCTGAAAGTTTTACAATCTTTTCAGCTCAAGCTAAATACGCTCATTATTTGTACCTACATAGAGAACCGCAGGAGGGGAGGGAGGGAGAAGATATTATTTTGCCAAGAAAATAAACATGATTTACAAAAGTAGCGTACTAAAATGTGCCCTCTACTGGATTATTATGGTAATGCTTATATACGCCTCTGCTGAAGTAGCACAGAGTCAGCATAATGATAAGAAACAATTAGGATCCATACATCTGTACCCAATCTATACTTTGGCTTTTGGAGAAGTGATCTAACCAGCAAAATGAATACAACTGGGAAAACAATAGAGAAAGTATTGGTTACATTGATATTGTTCTCTGAATGAAGACAAATAGCTGGCCATATTTTTTTTGACAAAAGGGTCCCAGAAGATCAGGTTTAAGCACAATGACAGAGCGTGTGCCTCAGCAAAGCAGAGAGGCAAAAATGTGCAACTATTCAGAGCCCAAAAATCCTCACAACGGGTCCCCAGATAAAAGTGGGATCAACTGTGATTGCCTTGCATCTGGAAATGATGGTGTTCCTCTGAAATTCACCTATCTCTCATGGTTTTCATACATTACCTGATTCCCCTAGAATCTAGTACTGTATGTCTAGCATGTTCTATCTATAGTTATCTAAACTATTATCAAAATAATACAAATCAATGTACAGTGTGATTCATCTTATATATATTTAACATATCGGGAAAGAGACAGACGTTCACCTGGTTGACAGAAAAAGGTGAATTGAGGCACTTTGAGAGCATAGCTACTCTGATAAGTCCATCGTGGGAAATTAGAATTATAGCTTTTTCTGCCCACCTAACCAGATGAGTAATTGGGGGACTTGGGGGAAGAGGAAGAGCCTTTCTTTGAAGTGAGGACACAGACTTTGTGTGCACTAGAACAATTTGGAAAACAACTCCAAGCAATTAGCCCATAATGTGGTCCATAAACCCTGAATGAAAGGGCCTATTGATGGAGAAAATGACTGGAATACATTTATGCATATCAATTTATCAGAACATTTAAAGACCATTAAAGAAAGGAAAAAAAGAACGGTACATGTGAACATCAGTAAGTATTTACAATTTTCCCCCTGCGCAGTGCACACACACACACACACACACACACACACACACACGCACACACTCTACTGTATATCATACACTGTTCATAACAACCATTATGGATCTAAATGTGACACACCAGACATTCTAAAGTCACAATCCTCAATCCACAATGCCAATAAGGAGGTTAATTGCTTGGTCTAGTGCCAACTAGTGCCAATGACAGCTGCATCAGCCTGGACCGAGACATCCTTTATTTCATTTATACTAATGTACCATAAGTACAAGCTTGGCATTCAAAGACGGAAAACATTTGGGTGCTGCATTTCATAACATAAATAATAAATAAAGGCTAAAATGGTGATCCCATTTCTCCAACAAATCAATAAAGAACAATAAGTAGTGAGGACAGAGCCACACTGTTGTCAGAATTAAAGGGGTACTCCTCAATCTCATTATAGTGCCCCTGGAACATCAACTAAAATGACCGGCCTAGCTTGTTTAGAACCAACTGCATGATTGGCTGAAACACATTATATACCTCAGTGTTCCTCTCGCACTCACTAGTCACACAGATGTGTTTTGAAAAATATATGTTCTTGGCGGGAGATTTAATATGATTGAAGAATGTCCCATTTAAAAGCCATATTAATTCCAACATGCAGTATACAGTAATTGATGGGAAGCTAAAAGCTACATAGCCCCTAACAGTTCCACAACAACTAAATGTGGCCAGAAAATGACCTCAGTCAGTCCATATTGTGTATTTCAGTGGCGTGATTGTGAGATTCACAACATGCTTTATGCAGGGACATGGGGTAATTTAAAGATCCTTTTTATATTTTGATTTTTATCCCTGCTAATATTGCTTCATGGTTTATAAATGTTGATATGCTGTTTTTACCTTGCAGTGTTGGGTGTTAGTCAAAAAAGGTTCAGAGCCGCAGATACAGTCCCATATTGAAGCACACATTTTGTAATGTTGGCCATACCCTACATGTTGTACAGCAGACAGGTAGGCTACACAGTGCTTGGGGACACTACAATAACGGCAAGGTCCACGTCCTAAACCACGGCCTGCTCATACCAAGTTATACTCGACAAGGCAGCACAACTCTTTCACAGAGGTATTACATTTTTCACTAATCTAATCACTGGCCCACACAATACAAGCCATACCAGATAGGGACCCCATACCCCCATGCCCCCATTCAGGACCAGACCTTATCTGCAGACACACACACGGAGACTGCTTTGTGTCGGCCCTGTGCGAGAAGCAGAGTTGCTGACGATGAGCTCACAAGGCTTAACCTGGGCTTACCAGTAGACAGTAGTACTCCAGCCCCCACCTTGTTAGCACCATGGTTCTGGCCTCAGATCCAAGTCTGTGCCCATGAGCAGACATCGCAAGCATCGCACAATTGGTTATTTACAGAGCCTGATGTCCAGTTATTAAATTTTAATCCCACTAAGAAGAGCATATTGTGACAATGAATTATAGATGACACAGGTTATGGTCCCTTATATGACCTTCATTCCATATAGGACTGCCATGGAAGGTTTTAATAAACTGTGTTATCAACCAGCTGTGGATGCTGTCTGCACCCAGATTGAATTTTCAAAGACATAGGAGAAGCAGGATGGAAAATATAATCCTGCTGTGAATTTCTGAAGTTGGATAGTTGTGGGTGGGAAGGGGGGGGGGGGGGGTCACTGGGGTGTTTGGGAATAAGCGTGGCAAAAGGAAAACATACAACACTGAGTCCACCATATTAAAAACCATTCATGTTGCCCATCTCAAGGGGCGCAAAACAATATTAGCATACATCCGCTATAAATGAGGTGCCAAACTGCCCTTTACCCATCTGTCAGAAATGTGGAAAGTGTAGTAAGTGACTTTTAAAATTCAAGAGACCAATTGTCCTTCTTCTAAATGATTTCAACCCTCATGAGAGGAGTGGCGCAAGCTGTTCAATTCACTGGTCCCATGGTTCTCTACCATGTCTCCAAACAGCTTTACTTGGTTTTGTTCATGTTATTGCTACACAATGATACAACATTATTTATAAACAGTCTATTGACTAAAGTTTGCCATAAATGGTAGACTACTACATATTGAACAGTCTACATACATATCATGTGTTTAAATGTAGCCTTTTCACATAGATGTAATAATAGGGTAAACACCGGATATATGGTGCACTGCTTTAACATAACGGAGCAAACACACAATTAACACTATGAGCTACGCCCGTTTTTACCTTACCTCACGTCTGTTAATTGTCTTTAGAACCATCCTCTTCATAGTCTGGGAACAGCATGTATGAGGTCAATGTGTTCGTTGTTTCACCCAAAGCACTTCCTGTTTGCTATGGCTGTCCAATCCAAGACAGACAAGGGGCCTCTGATTAGAGACTGGAGTCCTGTTCCTAAATTATAGGGCATTGATGTTGACACCCAGGGTCATAATGGTGAAGTACAGTATGCAGGGCCTACATCATGGAGGCTTTTACGGTCTTCATACAGCTGCTTTTGTATCCCTCAGACAACATTCCTCACCCATCTTCCTCCATAGTGCAAATCCCAACTATAAAAGAGTCATGTGTTTATAGGAAGATCTGAAGTAAACATTTTTAGCTGGAAGCATTCAAATTAGCCTTATGTCACCAGCTGGGATGAAAGAAAAGATGAGGTCATGCTACTTCATCCCATTGTCTACCTGAGGAGTTTGTACCCTCCCCTAAAGCTGCTTTCCCCAATGTGGCCCAGTGCCTGAACCACCTACACTGGCTCCTTTCACGCAAAGGAACAGCGGCTCTACTTCGAGTCCCTCACGGTTGACTTGGCTCCTCACCCTATCTCTAAGAGAGAAGCCAGTCACCCTCCTGACAAAACCCATTTTGGCCGCTTGTACCTGTGATCTAGTTCTTTCAGTTATGACCCACCCTTCATGACCATAGTTGAGGGTAAGAACGAAAATTGTCCGGTAGATTTGCCTTCCGGCTCATCTCCCTTTTAGGTGAGGTAAAGTGTTTTAAATACCGCTCCCACTGCTCCAATTCTCCGGCCAATCTCCCGTTCCAATGTCCCCTCAGAGGTACTCCTTCACTTGAGGTAAGGACTCATTCTCAACACGGAGTAGGCACTCCATCGGTTTCCTGCTGAGAACCATGGCGTCAGATTTAGCGGTGCTAATCTTCATCCCAGCCGCTTCACACTCAGCTGCGAACCGATACAGTAAATTCTGGAGGTCATGGACCGGTGATGCCATCAGGGCCACATCATCTGCAAAAAGCAGCGATCTCCAGCCCACTGAATAGCAATCCTTCCCTGACTACGCCTTCTGAGAGAGGTGATCCAGGCACGTACAGCTGGGCGGAGGCCTCTGAGAAGACCCAGGACTAGGTGGAGAGAGTATATATCCACAGTGGCCTGGGAATGCCTTGGGATCCCTCAGCCAGAGCTTGTGAATGTGGTTTAGGAAAGGGAAGTTTGGGGTCCTTTGCTTGAGCTGCTGCCACTGTGACCCAATCATGGATAAGGAATTTAAGATGGATGGATGTATGGATGGACAGACATTGAAATTCAATTAGAGATTTACCTTCAATTGAATATATACATATATTACATTGAAATGTGTTTTTGTAAGTTTTAGTGGTTTTAATGGCTGACGTCAACATACAAAAAAACAACACAGGATGGCAATAGCTTATGATTGTTAGTATGCAACAACTAAGGCCCAATGGATGGATGTTTTTACGACTTCCAACCTTACGGCAGCTTGAACACAACATAAGTGAGGCGCAGTTCTGACTTTCCAATCATTTAAATCAAGTGTGTTGGCTCAGGGAGACATCTAAAACATCCAGGACAGGGGGGCTCCAGGACCAGGACTGGAAAACACTGGCCTAAAGAATATTCAATAGCAAAGAGTTTTGCTTGTTTGCATATGAATGCTAACATACAATCCAAATGGCTAAATCTCCAAAGACAGGTGAAGTAGATATAATAGGCCTCTAAACAGACAGGGTTGTACAAACCCACATGAGCCTTAACAAGCAGCATACAGTACCACCATCTCGGTGCACCGGGTTCAGCTGCTGAAGGATAAACAGCTTTTTTTACCCTGATGCGCATATGGCACTGGGCTGTTCGGAGAAGCAGCAGTGGCTGTCAACTGTGGACATGACTATCAGCATGGTGGAGACACAACAGCGTGGAAGCAAACACAGTAATTATGTAGTCAGATAGCAGGATTGTGTATGTGGCTAAATGGCGGTTGGTTATGATAAGTGGTGAAACCAGTGTACCAGCAGGACCTGCCTAGCCAATGCAAAGGTTGGAGACAAGCATGAGAGAAGATTACTGTTGTTGCAGGCAGTTCCATTGGTTCCCTGTGTGTGGGCCTCATAAATGAGGGCTTGATAGCTGCCATTACCATTTTTACACTGCGCTTCTAAGCAAAATACACCTTAAGCAGTCTCGTCTCTCAACAGAAATGAGAGAAAATTCAGCATCAGTGACTTTAGTGCCGAGGGGGAAAAAACATCAACATACTTCGACAGAAAAAGTCAAAATTCCTATTTTGCAGTGATAGCACTTGGCAGGGGTTATAATTTTAGCATTTCCATGTAAATGAGGTTCATGGAACACTTTTGCAGAATAGGGTTGTTTGCTTTGACAGGGTAGTGCACATTAACAAGGGTAGATAAAATCATACCCCTCCAAAGCATATAGTACCTTGTGAAAATAACATTCTGTGACAAATTCAAAGGGAAGTGTTGAATTAGCATTATTACCTATTATTACCTAATTCTTCGTTAATACCATGTCCATGTAGAATTTCAGCCTGCTCCCTGGGAAAGCAGAGACTGGGTGGATAAGCATGCGCTCGATGTGAGCGGGCGACCACTATTGGTTGTGATCTATAACCCCCCCCTGTGGGCCAAACCACAGTGTGATCCTTGGGTCAGGCGTGGCCTGCTCTCTGGTTTCTGTTCTCGGCTGTGCTTCTTTCATGCGGCTCTCTCTACTGGCCATTACAGCTGCTCCTCGCTATCTGGAGCTGCTGACCTCTATCTCAGACAATCCATCAGGAGCCGTTAATGCTCCCCTGTGCTCTATACAGATAGTTGCCATCTAGAATGGCAGTTGAATGCAGTTTAGATTACGTGGTCTTCATAGATGGTGCAATTTGGTGGAAGTACAGTATCTTGGTAAATTGCTGAATCCATTCACAACACAACAATTCAAGCATCACCAAAACATGGTAAACAACATATGGCACAATGCTAGTGGAACGAAAGAGCATACTGTACGTGCAATAGGTTACATGGCTGTAGACAATGGTGTATCCTTTTTTAAACTGAGTAGGACATATCCACTCCACAGTGTATCTTAAAAAAAAGATTACACAGAGGGATTAGCGTCACTGCGAATGTATGTAAAATGGCATTACTGATTCTCAAACATGATGTAATTAATGCTGTAAAATAACTGATTCAAAATCATGTATAAGGCTTAGCATATTGGAAAAATAGTGCTGTATTCTAGATTCATGAAGCTGTCAGTGTTCTACAAATTTAATCGCAACTAAGTTGAAAACAAGTGAGCACATTTTGCTGCTCTCAGCAGAAAACACTGATGGAGAGATTGGAACTCAGAAGACAGGTGACAGCGATGGCAGTGTGTGGTGGCTAACGGCCATATTGTAATAATGTATAACATAAATTATACAGATTTATTTAGCCGCAAAGAAATTGGATTTATTATTTGTCCCATAAATAATTCCTGGGCATTTTTTTATGTGCGGTCGAGAGAGAGAGAGAGAGAGAGAGAGAGAGAGAGAGAGAGAGAGAGAGAGAGAGAGATGCGAAACTCGTCCAGCCTTTTGTCAATATTGCTTCATTAGAAGGCAATAAGGCCAAGCCTTAGTCCGGCCCCCCTCCCAGTCTGCCTGCCCACGGTCTATATATTAAAACCTGTGGGGGTTTGATCAGCGCTCGGGGCCCAACAAGCAAGTGAGCACACGTTAGGGCTCCCCTGCGCATTGCTTAGCCGCATTACCCTACATCCCCCCAACCCAAATCTCATTACTCCCTTATTACTGGATCAAGCATTGCCATGAGGAGGCAGCATGGAATCATAAAGCACTCATTTAGAAGCACATGCAGCCACAGATTAGCCCTCGTATTGGCTCAGGCTGCACTGCAAAAGAAATGGTTCCTAGTGCATAATTAGCCACATGTGATGTAGGTATTTTCATGTGTAGTAAACCTATACATTTCGTTTACATCCAATCGGCTGAATGCTATTGTTGTGCTAGGCAATACATTTTACTCTTTTATTTGTTTATTCATCGATCCATCCATCCTCATCCGCTTATCCAGAGTCGGGTCGCGGGGGCAGCAGCTCCAGCAGGGGACCCCAAACTTCCC
>JAODTR010006955.1:0-10511 GCA_025399935.1 Amblyopsis rosae | reverse complement strand
TCAATAGCTTCAATTTCGCCGTGAGATTGTTGTGAACAACAATCCATCTGGCATGTCAGGTTACTTCTCTGCCCCATACTTGAATGCTTTCTCAGGCTTGGTCTCAAACTGGCGTTTAACACTCGATGTTCGGCAAACATTTTCAAGGCATAAAGTACACACAGCACGGACCTTCTGTAACACAAACCCCCATTCTTGTGTCCAGGAGGGCTGAAATGCCCGAACACTTACTACTTTAACTTTCTTAGCTAGCGAACCTGCCATTGCAGACACGCTACTGATCCGGCTCCAGTGGAGTACTCGGCTACTACGGTACGGTACGGTAGCCAATCAGAGTCTTGTGTATTCTGTAAGCGGATGGATCAGTCAAACTAGGTTGCGCTACGGCAATGTCTGTGAAAGCCATAACGTAATGTAGGCTAATTTCCCATGCGGATTAGAAAACATCGTACTATATTAACCGGATGAGCGTGTAGCCTACTTACATTTTTTATTTTTTTTAAAGATATGATAAAGATTAAAAAAAGATATTGCCAGTGTGCCATTGGTTAAGATTACGCGTGCCCATGATGGTACGCGTGCCTAAGGTTGCCGACCCCTGCAATAGACATACAAAATCCATGCTTTGTATTATCTAGCGAGCCAATGGTAATTAAGTGATCATTTATTAAGTCATAATGTTGACCGGCATTTACTGGAGAACAATGAGACCAAAATTATATATTTCAGGCTATTCTCTCTGGTGGATGAGCTACTGTGTGCTCACAGGCAATGGAGGTGTCACTGTAAGCTATTGCCTCCAAGGCCTGCATTGTAACTTAATACTTTTAAGTGAATAGCAACATGTATATAGACAGTTTGATTCGAGTTGTTATAGGTTTGCATAAAAGGTTCAAATGTTCTGTATGAGAACAAAATACAAATGCAATTCATTGCATTAACTAATTCCATTCTGCATCGCTATGTTCTGTTGAGAAGTGTGGCTAATGGCTATAAGCCTTTTGCTATTTAAAACTGGCGCAGCCCACACAATTGCAATGTAAAGCCATTGGTATAGTCACACTTTTTGCTAGTAAATATTCCACCAGGGGATTAGATTGAACATTAGATCTCTTCTGATTCTCTTTCAACAGGAATCCCATGAAATGTCCTGCAGTGATGCATGGGCCAGACCTGATTATTGATTAACCGTACCCTGATAGATCATGTCACCACTAGACCCACAACACAAGCGTTTCCATTAAGGGCTTGCAGAATGAAAGCCTGCTGCGCCAGGAGTGCCCCGTGTCGTTCTGTGTGATAGATCAGGTAATCTGCTTGTAGCCAAACTCTTAAGTCATCACAGGAGTTGGATCTTCATTAGACACATGCTGACAGGGGCGTCCATCATCTCGTAGTCATGTCGATGGACTGAATCCCAAATGGACCAACTAATGGACCAAAAAGAGCACACAGGTGACTTTATCATTGTGAGTCATTAAGTGGAGAGAAACTGAAGCTGATGGCAAAGAGTTCAGAGCCATTTATACATGTGAATTTGCTGTTAGGATTCTCAATTTGCCATCATTTGCTACTACAAGGTTATTCAACTCCGGTCCTTGAGGGCCACACCCTGCATGTTTTAGATGCTCCAACACACCTGATTCAAATGAACAGGTCGTTATCAGGCTTCTAACAACCTTGAATCATGTGTGTTTGAGCAGCGAGAGATCTAAAACATGCAGGGTGTTGCCCTCCAGGACCGGAGTTGAATAGCCTTGAACTACTTTAATGTACATGCATTTGCGTTAATCAGGATTTCAGGATGAGTGAGGCGCATGCACTCAAACACATTTGTAATGCTGACTTGTAAATTCTAGACACAAATCATGGTATGTCACTTCACTAATCTGTAACATTTTAAAGATGAATATAATAATACTAGACTATATAATACAAGGGGGACAGTGTTCTTTGCCACTGCAGAATAGCCTGAAAAACAATTTGTTTGTAGTGGGTAGCAAAGATAAAAGCACAATAGAACTGATGCTATTGTGTAATTGATACATTGAGAGCAAGCAGATAGATCAGACAGTATGTCAGAAGTGCCAGATGACCTCCGAGACTGATTAGAGAATAGACAGCTACCAGAGAAAAGCACAGCAAGACATCTAAAGGAGACATTTTGTCAGTTGGCATGGCGCAAACTGCATCAACATAATGCACTTCTACTCCTGTGAATTAGTACCATCAGGGGTTCTCAATCTGGCCCATTAGAGCTTGTTTTTAAGTGGGTCCAAAATGGGTTCTGGACTCTTTCCCACCCTGCAACAGTCTCAAGTAGGAGAACAGAAGAAAATGAGTTAAAAGGGTGACAGAACTAGGCAGAAGTATAGAGCTCAGAGCTACAGAAGTTTTATTTCACATGCTACAGAGGAAAGTTGAAACAAGCTAAAGAGGGCCAGACCATGTGAGAAGAAAAATCAAAAAGCAGGAAAACAAACCGAACCTTTCATTGGAAACAAAACATCTTTTAATTGTGCCACTTCCAGACCAAACACATTTCCATGTGTAAAAAGTGATCCTTGTATATAAAAGTTATATTTTTTAACAAAAAGGTATTTTGTTATGTCAGTAAAGAACTAACTTTTACTGGATGATTTTACGGGATTCTCGTTCTTACATTAAAATCTTAATTCCTCGTGGTGTCCTATTAAATGCATCCCCGTTTTGAAAAAAAATATGTAAATTAGCATTAAAGGCACATGAACTTTGGTCCAAGAAAGTAGCCTTCTTTTCGCAAACTGTCACATGACAAAGATCACAGTGGACTCAATTCTTCCATTTGCTTCCAAAGCATGCAACACTTCACATTCCAAAGCCTACAATAACTAGACATGCATAGAAAACCATGGTCACTGACATTTACACCAAATATTAGAGAAAAAAAAGTTTAAAAACACCTAGAGAAACAATCAGCCACATGGTTGTATCTCAGCTCATGGTGAGCTGTGAAGTTAAAACTGGGGAAGCAGCTTTCAATACAAAAGGTACCTTCACTAAAATGTAGTTACAATGTCAATCATGGGTTTCTGAAATACGTTTCCTTCCCAATAGCTGAAAGAATTTGCTGAAAATGCATTTATTTCCATTGCAAAGCCAAAAAGGATTTATAAAATAAAATATGTAAAAAAATGTATGTTACAGCTTTTTCGGTGGCACATCTTCAGAAATTTCAGTTGGGTCTAGAAAACAAAACACTTACTTTTCAAACTGATCTGAATACCAGTGTGCCTTAGAAGCATAGTATGGGTGTTTAATGAACATGCTGCACTGTACAGTTGATATTGTCAAGTAAGGCACATAAGTATCTTATTAACTAAAACTAAATAAAGTGAAGCCCAGTATCCATTACCTGGAAGCCTGTCTATTTGGACTTATTAGCATTAATATTTAGTGTCATTACAATAATGTGGTTGAAAGGTGACAAGATTTATGTATAATAATCCACAACTAATACACATTCTGACCATCACAAGTTATTAGCATTATGTTTGCATGGTATACTGTATTAGCTAGCTGCATTGAGAATATGATCAACCATTTTTTTAAATTAAAATCATACTGTATGTTTTAACATATAGGAATTAATGCATGTTTTCTGCTACTGTCAATATTTTAGCTGGATTGAAAACAAGCGAACACTTTTTAAACCATCTTTAAAATTCAGTGCGTTGAAAAAATAGGAACAATGGGTATCTTTGATGCAGTTGGGGTATTACAGTAACAAATACTTGATTTTGGCAGATTTTCACCTTGAAGTCCAAGTAGGCAGGGTTCTTTTTAACGAACACAGGGACACTGAAGGGGTACAAAATACCAAGGCTGTGGTACAAAAGATTATGGAGGTACAAGGTTCGGTATCTACAATGTGTTTTCCTTTAAAAAAAAAAAAATTATAAACACTTGGGTACCAAGTCAAAATCATTCAGGAATGACATGATAAACATCAAAATTACACAAAAACAATTAATCAATATGGTCCCCCAGTGTCCAGAAACAGTCCCAGAATGATCATCGCTGACCGGCAGCTAGACTAGCCAGTGTTGACGTATGGGCTTTGTGAGGCAGATTTCTAGATGGTGGACTTGGAGAAGGAAACTCTCAGATGCTGGTTGGCGCCCATGTTGTAGTTGTGGAGGTCTATCAGGGCTTGGATGGCCTCCTCTACTGTGGACATCTGGAGGAGAGCCATTTTGTGATCCCTGGTAAAATATATAATGGTAAATTCTGTTAAGATCATATATAATAGGCCTAATAGATGTCAGTATACAGTCCACAAAAGTTTTTAGGGAATACTACTTTTATTATACTACCTTTTATTTACAATTAGGTAATTTAGTGCACATGGCAAAGCAATGCGGCGAGTACAAGTATTAGGGGCAGGAAGGTATGTTGTCTTATCACTCAAAGATGCTCAGCGGTATGTTGGGTTTGTTTTTAAGACAAAGGATTAATCACTCAGAAGTATGGGTAGGGAAACATGACAAGGAAATAATACACAGTAACTTGTCGGGATACACCGATCGATCAGAAGGAGATCGTAAGCAACCTATTTCCACTCAAAATACGAGAACCTTACTTGTCAATTGTCAATAAAACAGCTGTCAATTCTCCATTCATTTAGCCTTTTCTTGATTTCCAGACACAGCTCTGACGATTATTTAGCTTTGTGAAGTGTGAAATGTGGCAGCCTGCAACTTATGAAACACTGCACGCAAGTGACAAGTGCGCAATACAGAAGCTCTGCCGTGCAGAACTATTTACTTAAATCACCTGCCTTAGCCTAGCCACAGAGTTTAGCAAGTAGTAATTACCTTAAAAATGCTACATCATTTAGTTCTATTATATAAATGTAAAAGGTGCTTTTATTGTCACATACACATATGTAGCGAAATTAGTTCTCTGCATTTAACCCATCCCTCAAGGGAGCAGTGGGCAGCCCCTGTGCTGCGCCCGGGGACCAACTCCAGATATATGTTGTTGTGTTCAATGGCAGGCGAGAGTGAACCTGACATGTTTTTTGTATGTGGGGGAAACCAGAGCACCCGGAAGAAACCCATGCAGAGACGGGGAGAACATGCAAACTCCACACAGAAAGACCGGGACGACCAGGGTTCGAACCCGGGACCTTCTTGCTGTGAGGCCACTGTTATCTATTGGGCCACCGTGTTGCTGTAACATGGCAATTATAGGGCCTACATGCACGCATATCGCATCCAGCCATTGCAATGGATCAAGTCGAGTGTCAGCTATCTTAGGTAACTTGATTTTAGCTAGCTAATGTCAAATCTGCCTGAATTACAACTATTCCAAATTTTATTTTACACAGATTTTCCTAAATAATCGATGCAAATTTTCAAGTCATCAACCGTTAAGGTATAAGTTGAATTTCATTGAACAAACCACCCAATGAACAGTATTATTCGCAAAAATAAAAACTCAAAATACACTGTTCCAAATTATTATGCACAACAGAGTTGCAAAACATTTTATAGGTTGTAAAGAACTGAAAATGGTAATTTGTTGAACTTTCAGCATTAGGGAGTCATATTTACTGAAATCAAAAGCTATTTCAATCTAGGGCTGGACAATAATTCAATAACGATATCTATCGCGATATAAACTTTTTCGTTAACAGTTTAAACTAATTTCCGATAAGATGTATATTTGTCACTGAATGACAGGCGCAGCAGTCAGCTCGCAGTGCGACCATTGCACTCGCAAATGCGACTAAAAATCTTGGTGTGTAAACATTCAAAAATATGTAGGCCCACTTTGTGCGAGTGAGGTCTCGCCACTATGTTCGCAGCTCTAATATGCTCAGTTGCGCATTGTTATGAAATCCCCGTTCACAAGGACAACCGTGCGGCACGCACTTTATACCTGTTCCCAACGTGGTTCCACTTCCAACAGGGTGAGTGCGTAACTGTGTTTGTTACCATAACTACACTCCATCCATGCACGTTGAAAAGTGTGTTTAGCTGTTCAAATCGGGTCTCGGACTCAGAGCTGAACACAAACACACTCCCATATTACCGGATAGCTACCTCGTCATTACAGCTAGCTAAAGCTAACAGGCAAGACACTGGCAAAACTGGTGGAAAAAATGCCAGCGAACGATACATGCTCGTATGGTTAGAATGACGGCTCATATGGTTAGAGGTGGATGTGCGATCACACCGCCAGCCAGCTTTAAAATGGTGCTGCGTGTTTGTGCAATTACTGTAAAGACCTGTGTTAATTAATCTGAATAGGAAGTTCTAATTATATATCTGTATAGCCTAACTTTTAAAAATGTGTTTTGCTAAAATTTCTATATTATAATCTAGCCTAGTTATGCTGGTTGTCCTTCCCTACCTTGAATACCTCCACATTAAATATGGAGACGTTTTTACATGAAAAGGGGGAAAAGTGTGGAAAAAAAAACATACCTATACGACCATGTCACAAGAAAATCTACTTCAGCAGATATTTTATAATGGGTCAAACAATCTCTCCTTTGTCAAAAACCAAGCCATTCAAACAATACTTTAGAGATTAACATACAATGAAAACAAAATACTAAAGGTAAATAATTGCATAACGGTTATACTTTGTTTGAATTTTGACTTTGCTCCCATATTTTTGGCTGTACTCTTAATTTTTTTGTCTGCGCTCCTGTTTTAACGTAGGAGCATGTGTGCACCTTGGGAATAAAATCAGTGTAGCCCTGCCAGCTGTATTCAAGGTGAACAGAATAGAAACTACGACTCGCACTACAGCCAGTGCAAAGCAGTATGGGCTGTTTTTAGGTGCCAAATCATTTTACACAGTCTGTATGTAATGTCTTCTGTGGAACGTCTAATTCATGGAACCACAGTGCTTAGTCACACGCACACCAGAATGTTACTGACACTTGCTAAAAGGTGAACGTTAATTTGCATCTTTTTAATTTCTAAAATATTATAGTTTCATAGACTTGGCAAATACTTTTTTCAGAAGTACTCCGTTGTGGGTGCAAATATTCTGAGGATTTTATTGTTCATATCGATATCGGAATTATACCGTATCGACCGAAATTATGAAGTATATCGTGATATAAATTTTGGCCATATTGTCCAGCACTATTTCAATCAAACATATTAACAGGGCAAGTTACATATTAAAGGGATAGTCAAGGGAAATCAGTCATTTTAGTCTTAGCATGTCATTAATGGATGTAGAGGCTTAATATAAACGCATACAAACTATGAAAATCAACTTCCATTTGAATTGCAAAATATTCCCTATATTTATTTCACTTTCTGTCTGTCCGGCGATTTTCTGGGTGGAGTTAACTCGAGCGTGGGGACGTCATGCCGCTCCTGGACTATAAAAAGAAAAATTGTCACGATAAACAGCACTTTGCGTTTGAGTCTGACTGACTACTGCAGCTCCTGTAGTAAATTTGTACTAGCTGAAAGATACTCTGAACTAACCATTGTGAAACAACTTGGATTATACATGGACATTTGGCAGTTTCTTCAGGTGCTTCTGTCTTCTGACTGTTCATAAATACACAGTTTTACTGAGCCAATCGCACCTTCTGAAAGACAGGCCATTGCAGCTAGCTAGATGAGTGAGTTGCACCACTTAAGAATGTTGTGCAATAGCCTAGAGTTGAAAGGGGGAGGGGGTATGGGGGGACATTACGAACACGCCCATTCAGCCCTTTGCATGTAGCGTTTTTTGTCATAATGTAAACACACTTAATATTTATTTGTATTGTTATATATTTAGTTGATGTATATTAAATATATCCCTCTGCAATATATTGGGAATATTTATCCCTGGTCGGGTCGCGGGGGTAGCAGCTCAAGCAGAGGACCCGAAACTTATTTCCTGAGGCACATTAACCAGCTCTGACTGGGGGATCCTGAGGCGTTCCAAGGCCAGTGTGGAGATAATCTCTCCATCTAGTCCGGGGTCTTCCCCGAGACCTCCTCCAAACTGGCTCCTGTCCACGCAAAGGAGAAGCGGCTCTACTCAAGAGTTCCTCACGGATGACTTAGTTTCTCACCCTATCTTTAAAGCTAGAACTACACCGCAGCGATTTTCACTCGTGCGTGTGGGAGCAACCGCTTATCAACAGAAGTTTGCTTTAAGGGAGGTCAATGGAACTCCCCAAAAATATGGGAATGCCTGGGTGGTCCCCACAAACCTGTCACCCCACAGCACAATTCTTTTTTTCTCAGACAAAACACTGGTTTACATGGATTTAAAATTGATCTGAATAAAAATATATATAAAGAAAAGCATCTAATCGGTATCGTCATCGTCGATATTACGGACTGAAATTTGGCAACCTAATTAAATACATACTTACTGGAAAAACTTGAATGCTTTCACAGTGCCACCAGCATTTGAGAACAGTAGCCGCAGGTCATCTTCAGTCACATCTTGTCTGTTTAAATTACAAGTTACATTACAAGTTACATTACAAGTGTACCCAGCAGAAGTGACTCTAGCAAGCCAAACCTCTTGACGTCCACCACCATCTGTACTCACGGGATGTTTGAGAGATGGAGTGTGGCTGAGGGAGGGAAGATGTTCTGGAAGTTCTTGGAGCCGGGCTTCTTGAAGCGGTGCAGCGGGGAGCTGGTAAAGTCCTTGGTAAGGCCCTGGTCATCCAGGCCGTCACGGGGCAGCGCCACCGTCTGGTGCTTGGACAGAGTCACGCGGATAATCTTCCCATACATCTTCTGGCCGTTCAGGTGGCTCATTGCTTTAAAAAGAATGGTTACAAATTAATTACATTGGTTCACTGGGCTATACTACCCCTTATGCTGGCCCACAATAGCTGATTATAAGATTGATTCTGGGTCCGATTTGCCTGCAACACACCTGATTCTAATGAACAGGTCGTTATCAGGCTTCTAACAACCTTGAATCAGGCGTGTTGGAGCAGGAAGAGATCTAAAACATGCAGGGTGCAGCCCTCCAGGATCGAAGATGAATTGTCCTGGTGTAGGCACACAAGCACTAGGCTGGTGTAACCAGACATAAAATGCACTTTGTGCAGGTCTGGCAAGTGGCAACTCTGTTAACAGTGGTTTCCTTCTACTGGGCGTAGACCTTTGATTATTATTAGACAGCGTTTCACCTATAGGTATTGCTGCAGCTGTTTTTGATCATCTTATCTAGCTCTACCATTTCAAAACATGCTTGATGTCATCTCACTAACCCACCGTGATTGGTCCGCCAGCAGGGTGACCGTGTAAACATATTTTACAGACTAAAATCTCATCGTAGAAAATTGATCTGAGAGCAATTGTTAGGCGGAGCCAGGCTACACGAGCACCACCCAGGTGCAAAAACCTTCGCCCCCCTCCACTGCTGAAAACACGCCCTTGTTAAAAACACGGAAAAATATGAATTAGCTGCGCTGCGTCGATTAGTGGTGTGCCTAACTTTTGTGCTGCTGCTCCTAAATTTTTCAGTAAGGAGCACCAGTGCTACTAGTGGACAGCTGGTGTATGACATTAAATATTGAGAGAAGTCTTGAATAACACTGGCTTGCCTATAATTATCAATATTAGCTGGCAACTGGCATCATATCCACAATGCTACTGTCAGTCAGCTCTGCATATGCCTAAACATAGGAAATGAAATGGCAACATATAGGCTACAGCTAGACTATTTCTATTAGGGTTGGGTATTGTTTAAATGTAATCGATTCCGGTTCCAATTCTGCTTATCGAATCCGGATTTTATCGATTCCAATAATTTTGGGAGGAGAAATAACATATTTCAAGAGGGAAATATTTCCTAACTTTTCATTGTTGAAAATGAAAATATCCTAAGAAAGAACAAAATTAAAAAAATATTAAAACCGCCACACACAACAACCCACTACTGAGATTTACAGATTTTTGCTGTGGAATAACATTTTAAACAAGGAAATGTTAGGACATTTTTTAGGCTTGGAAACTTTTAAAACAAAGTTGAAAACTTTTATTTAAAGAAGCTTTAGTTAGACTGTAGGGTAGGGAGACCGGCCTGACGTCTATTTCGGTTTGTTTATTTGCTTTTGTTTGGTTATTTGTAGGGATGGCACAATCCAGTTTTTTCCAGTCCCTATACAGATACAGATACCGGCACTTTGGGTATTGGCCGATACCGAGTACCGATTCGATTCCAGTGTTGAATTAGGAATTGTCTAGGCCTAGGCCTATCAAACAGTTATATTTACATTGTATTTAAAGTTGAATATATGACTACATTAATTTGTTATGTTAAGTAACCTACTACATATTATCCTACCTAAAGTTAAGTATTATTTTCTTGATATGTTAATGCAATTTCAGATCTTTTTTTTCGAAAACACCAGCCATCCATCCATCTTCTCCCGCTTATCCGGAGTCGGGTCGCAGAGGCAGCAGCTCCAGCAGGGGACCCCAAACTTCCCTTTCCTGAGCCACATCAGCAAGCTCTGACTGGGGGATCCCGAG
>JAODTR010006954.1:0-10512 GCA_025399935.1 Amblyopsis rosae | reverse complement strand
GACATCTTGTTACAGGATGCTAACAGGTACGGTGTTAAGGAGCAGGTAGACATCTTGTTACAGGATGCTAACAGGTACAGTGTTACGGAGCAGGTAGACATCTTGTAACAGGATGCTAACAGGTACAGTGTTAAGGAGCAGACATCTTTCTAAATGATGCTAACAGGAATAGAACCTACAAACTACAAGGAGCAGGTGGGACTGTAAAGTAGGCCAACCTGGGCCAAGTGCTGCTCCCTCACCCATCTTGGGTGAAGGCGTTCTGGGAGCAGGGAGCAGACCCCCTGGTAGAATGGGGGAGACAAGGCTGTCAAGGCTGGGAGAGAGAGGAGAGGGCGCTGCCTTTGGCTCGTGACTGTGGGCGTGGGGGGGAGGTGTCTTGTGGTGCCTTGAAACGCAATAGAAGGAAATTAGTGACCTATCTGTCTGTAGTCTACAGCCCCAGACACACATACTGCGAGTCACCCATTGCTTTGTTGTAGCTGGATGCTGGTCCCTCGTTTTGCATTCCTGGTTGCCTAGGTATCCATCTTGTGTATTTCTCACCCGAAATTGTTCCCTCAGCTGTCAGTCAGTGACATCCTTAGCTCCCATTGGTAGTCGATTTAAACCTCAAATTGAGCCCTGGCTCCGTAAATAGGAACATAAACAAAGTGGCGAACATCGCTCGTATCAAAAAAGCCGCAGCATTAGGGCTGGGCGATATGGACCAAAAATAATATCCCAATATATATATTTAGGTTAAATACCGATACACGATATATTTAGGTATTTTCTATAAAGTGAGCTAAATCTTCAAGTATAGAGAAAAAACTGGAAACCCGACGGAAATGTGACATCATAAATTTTTAGCGACATTAATTGACATATGTGAGCTTTCTCTGGTGTCTCCGCCCCTTTGACACATAACGCAGGCATGGAGGGAGAGACGAACAAATCAATAAAGTCATGAATAAATTAATAATATAACTATATCGATATAAACGATATTGTCTAATTTTATATCTCTTTTGAAAAAATTCCTATATACCGACCGGTATATCGCCCAGCCCTACGTAGCGCCACACGGAGGACCGCAGAGCGATATTGTTTTGATTTGCAAGTTAGAAAGCGCTCTCGAGAATGACTAACCCTGCACACAGCTGACATTGCAGGTGCGTCTTCCTGAATGTTGGCCTTCAATAGAGTGGTGTAAGGTTTCATTCTTTGATAAAGCGGCGATACATGCTGTACTGTAGTTTACAACCAAATGAAAATGTTCTGAGAAACACACCAAGCAGAAATTCCCCGGCATCTAATAGTTTCCAATGTGCCCTTTTCATTTGGCTTCAAAGCCAAAGTGCCTCTGCTGCTGTGGTTCTGAATGCAGTAAGTCTCCCTGATGTTTCGCTAGCACGCACAGTGAAGACCATGCAGGCTTGGCTGTGAACTGACAATAGCTGGTCAGTGTTGAGAGGCCTCATCATGAAGCCGTTTGAATGAGTTTCGCCTCTGGTGAAACACCTACGAGTATGTAGCCTGGGGAATGCACACACACACACACGCACACACGAACACACACACACACGCACACACAAACACACACGCACACACACACACAAACACACACGCACGCACACACACGAACACGCAAACACACACGCAAACACGCACGCACACACACGCACACACGCACGCACACGAACACGCAAATACACGCACACAAATGCAAACACACACATAAACACGCACACACACACAAGCACACACACACACACACACAAACACACACGCACAAACACACACGCACACACACACACGCACACACACGAACACGCACACACACGCACACACAAACACACACGCACACACACACAAACACACGCACACACGCACGAACACGCACACGCAAACACACACGCACACACAAACACACACACACAAACACACGCACACACACGCACGCACACACACGAACACGAACACGCAAACACACACGCAAACACGCACGCACACACGCACACACACGCACGCACACGAACACGCAAATACACACGCAAACACACACGCACACAAATGCAAACACACACATAAACACGCACACACACACACACGCACACACAAACACACACGCACAAACACACACGCACAAACACACACGCACACACACACACGAACACGCACAAACACGCACACACAAACACACACGCACACACACACGAACACGCACACGCAAACACACACGCACACACGCACGCACACACACGAACACGCACACGCAAACACACACGCACACACACGCACGGACAACCACACACACACACATAAACACACACAGATCGAGAGAGACTACAGTATGAGCAAAACCATGGCGGAGGTAAAGGAGGAGTGGAGGGGGAGGGGGAGGGGGAGCAGGTGGAGGGGTGGAGGGGGAGCAGGGGGAGGGGTGGAGGGTGGAGGGGGAGGGGTGGAGGAGGAGGAAAAGGGGGGAGGGGTAATGAGCCAAGACGCTCACAGACCCCACCTAGTGGCCCGGGACGCCCACTGCTGACAGCCATGATGGATCACAGAGCACAGAGACATCTCCCCTCTAGGGAGGGGGGAGGAAGGGGGGAGGCTCTGATCCCCTGAAGGATGGATAGGGAAGGAGAGAGAGAGAGGGAGGGAGAGAGAGAGGGAGGGAGATACAGAGAGGGAGAGAGAGAGAGAAACCAGCTGTTGGAGTATGTGAGCTCTGGAGGAGGAGTGAGGAGTATAAGGAGGAGTCCTCGCTCTCTCTCTCTCTCTCTCTCTCTCTCTCTCTCTCTCTCTCTCTCTGTCTGTGTCTTTTTCTCCAGGAAGAGATTAGCCAATCAAAACACTCCCTGCTACCCACAGACTCACACTACAGCGCTCGTTAATCAGCCCCCGTTTAATCAGAACCTGCGGCGGAGCTGCCCGTTCAGAACGAGCGATGTTTCGCTGCTAAAGTGTCGTATAACGTTAGCTTGTTTTGGCAGCTTGTGTGTGTGTGTGTGTGTGTGCGTTGTGCCCTAACCCTGTTTCCTCTACCACAATGTTATGCTTTTGTAAATAAAAGTGTGTGTGTGTGTGTGTGTGTGTGTGTGTGTGTGTGTGTGATTGTGTGTGCGTGTGATTGTGTGTGCGTGTGCGTGTTCTATATGCAATCTGCATGCGTGTGCCTCAGTATGTGTGTGTACATATGCGAGTATGAATTTTGGGTGTGTGTCCAATGTGGGACGGCTGTTGGCATTAAATACAGCATGGAGAACAACTAAATTAAATACAGCATGGAGAAAGACAACATTAAATACAACATGAACAACAATATTATTCTGGAGTGTGAACAGTGGTGGTGTCTCACTAGGAGCTTCCAGGCCCGGAAGCGAAGGATGAACCGCATGCTGACAGAATGTCCATCAGCTCACCTCACGTGCGCTGTGCACGTCCCTCCGACTGCGATGTCACAGGAAAAGACTTGTGCGCTCTTGAGAAGCGACTGACTGGTGCACGGGGCTCAGATTAAGGTCCCCACTCGTGATGGACGCTGATGCATCAAGCCATCAGAAGCCTTGGCCGGGCCGGGGCAGAAGCCGCCGCTGCATTAGCTCGCGCCGCCCGTCTCGTAGAAAAACACAAATGCTTCTTGACAGCGAGCCGGGAGACGTGGCTGAGCGGCGCTGTTGTTGCTAGGCAGACCACCAGCACTGCACTGAGTGGGTTCTGCACCCCGCTGGCTTTCACGTGCGCTAACGCACACCAACGTGCGCTGACGCACACCAACGTGCGCTAGCAGCAAAGACAGACAGCCGCAAACATGTGATATCAGATATGCCACAGGTTCACTATTTTGTCACACACATGCACATGCATGTGCACGCACACATCTGGGGCCTCACAGTGGACTAGAGTGGTTTAACACCCACAGCGAGTCTCCTTATCATCTCCTTTCCTCAAGATTTCATGATGGGGTGTGTGTGCGCGCGTGTGTGTGTGTGTGTGTCAGAGGAAGTGTGTTAGATAAAATGTGTGTGCGTGTGTGTGTGTGTGTGTGTGTGTGTGTGTGTGTGTGTGTCAGAGGAGGTGTGTTAGAGAAAACGTGTGTGCGTGTGCGTGTTTGTGTGTGTGCGTGTGCGTGCGTGTGTGTGTGTGTGTGTGTGCGTGGATGCGTGCGTGTCTTTCAGTGAATGTCTTTAATTAGAGGATTACTGTATGTGGCTGCATCCCTCAGGGTCTCTGTGGATATGACAGTAGAATCACCAGTATTAGCTCATAAGAGACCATGGAGTAGAATAATGGAGTGGACTAGATTATATGTGCATGCACACGTGTGTGTGTGTGTGCGTGCGTGCGTGCGTGCGTGCGCGCGTGTGTGTGTGTGTGTTGTGTGTGCATGCATAGGAGTGTGTGTGTGTGTGTGTGTGTGTGTGTGTGTGTGTGTGTGTGCGTGTGTGTGTGTGTGTGCGCACGCTTGCGTCATTCGCCACAGCAGCCCCTGCGGGGGTTGCCGGGCAGAGAGGATGATGGGAGTCGAGAGCGACACGCGGCGCACTATCCTGGGAGACCATTTGTTGCTGTCGGCAGCCAGACCATGGGTGCCCTGGTCCTGCTGCTCTCCCTGCTGGGGAGAAAGGGGGAACAGAGGAAGGATACTACCAGAGACATTATATAGAGGAGACAGACCGCTTAGAGAGTCCTCAATAGAACTCTATAGGAGAAGTACCAGAGACATTATATAGAGGAGACAGACCACTTAGAGAGTCCTCAATAGAACCCTATGGGAGAAGTACCAGAGACATCATATAGAGGAGACCGCTTAGAGAGTCCTATAGAATAGAACTCTATGGGAGAAATCGTAACTCCAAAGGTGATGGTTGAATGCATACACTCCTCCCCTTCCCCCAAAGTGCCAATCATCTGCCTTATAATGGTCAACCTATTTCTGTCAAGCCAAGCCACTCTCGTCTGGTATAAGCAATTTATTTGACTCTAAGCAGTATGCTATAACAGTTTCTCTTTGGCGGAATGGCTTATTTCAGAGGGGGGGGGGGTCCTCGGCAAACACACACATGTGAGTATCTAGCTATCTCAACCTCCCAAACAGGCCTGCAGCAAACTGAATAATACAGCAAAAAAGTAAACAAGCATGGCCAAAGCAACCACCATGACCTAAACACACACATACAGAACAGTGACCATCTTAAAGGGAGCTCTTTCCTTCAAATGGCCAATGAATAGGTTAGGTTAAGTCATTGTAGTAACCGGCTGAGTGGCGGCAGAGCATCATAGGTCACCACTTCCTGACACAGGCTGTGTATAGGCTTAACAGGCTGTGTTGGCCAACACAGCCGTCAGGTGGACTCAGAGGCAGGCGGACAGATGTCCCGCTCATCCACGGGGGATTATTAAAATGTCGTAACATGGGAGTTAGGGGCCTTGACTTAAGCTGCACTGTACATGTCACAACATCTGTAGAAAATCATGAATTAAAATCCGAGCTCATAACAATGTGCAGTCACGTGCACACACCCCAACTGTGACGGCATTATGAAGGCTTGATTGCACTGTAGAATGCAATTCATCGAAGCTGCAGTCTGTGATTAGAGTCACGGTGCAATTTAGTGATCCATTCAAAACCTTAGCAGTGGGTGCACTGCATGTGCCAACAGAGGCACTTGCCATGGGCACTGCCTGTGCTGTGGGCATCGTTTGTCCCAGAATGTTACGACTAGACCCTAGATAATATATTACCTGCAGTTTAAATGGCAGCAAAATCTGCATGCAAAACAGTAAGGAAGGTACAGAGTTTAGCCACACACACTAAAGCTGCTTTAGGATTTGAGAGTTGTGACGAGAGCTAGCTAAAACATAAGGTAAGCAAGCAATAGTATGTAAATCCATGGGCATACATTTCGTTAAAATATTGGGAGGGACATATAAAGCGGAGTGTTTGGGGTCCTCCCCCAGAAAAAATTGAGAATTAAACACTTTGATATCTGTATTCTGGTGAATTCTTATACAACAGTTTGTGCCATTTCTGCATGGACATATGGCGTAAATATCTTATGAAAAAAAAAACAACAACATTAAATACAGGAACTCAAAATATATCAAAACTATTGCAGTAAGAGTTACCAAACTATGTATTTCTCAATTTCTTTGGTAGGCATAGGCCTATTTCATATTTTTCAACATAGGTCTGATTTAACCTACATGTCCACTTTGGGGGAAGTAAATATGCATCTGAAAATAATGTTAATTAATTTATTTTAATTAATGTATTAACTCCTGGACTTCAATATGATCATATGCTCAAAACATCTGTGTTTTGGGATGACCTAGCCTTAAATAGCTGACTTAAAACCATAATAGTCTATACACATTTTAGCAAAATTTTGGACATAACCTATTCTACTACCACTGGGCAGCCACAGTGCATCTGTCATGCTTCTGTTGGGGGGGACAAATACACTTGTTGTAAATATTGAGGGGGATGCATCCCCTGCACCAGGGAAAAGAGGCCCTGATTGGTTACCTTCAGGAGTGAAATATACTGTATATGATGGACTTATACAGAGGCAGGGGCCATCAACCAGAGCAGCTCATGTACTTATACAGAGGCAGGGGCAACCAACCAGAGCAGATAATAGACCTATACAGAGGCAGGGGCAACCAACCAGAGCAGATAATAGACCTATACAGAGGCAGGGGCCATTAACCAGAGCAGATAATGTACTTATACAGAGGCAGGGGCCATTAACCAGAGCAGATCATGTACTTATACAGAGGCAGGGGCCACCAACCAAAGCAGATAATAGACTTATACAGAGGCAGGGGCCATCACCCAGAGCAGATAATAGACTTATACAGAGGCAGGGGCCATTAACTAGAGCAGATAATAGACTTATACAGAGGCAGGGGCCACCAACCAGAGCAGATAATAGAGTTATACAGAGGCAGGGGCCACCAACCAGAGCAGATAATAGAGTTATACAGAGGCAGGGGCCATCAACCAGAGCAGATCTCCTCAAAAGAGCATTTCAGTCACCATAAGTTGCCTATGAATTTCTAACAAATGGCACTCAATGTATTGTCAGTACGTCCTACATACAGAGCGCCTTTAATAAATAATTCAGTGGGAGAATGAATGCACATCATTTGTGATGCTTTGTAATCTGAATAGAGGGCATGCTGAATGGGATCCCTGCAGATTGTCCCTGTTCCCCGGTCACGTGGCTCTGAGCCAGTGAATGTGCCAGCGGTGCGACGGTGTTTGGTATGCTGTGCGGATAGGCCTGCTTCCAGCATTGTCTAGCCTCATTCCCATGTTAAATTAGGGCCCCTTTCCGAACCATGTGTCTGGCCGAAAGGTGGGCCTCTGTTGTGGGTGTTTGTTCCCCTTCTGCACGAATGCATTATTGTTCCAAAAATATATCTATGCTTTCAGTTTGTTGTATTATTATAATTACTGTGGTGGTGGCGGTTTGTATTGTTATTTGACATTGTAGCCTATGTTCAGAGCTTCAGGCTGGGCTCAGTCAGGCTGGGGTTAGAACTGGTGAAAATACGCTTACAGTATTACACCCTACCTAGCACTTTACTATTACCTGCAGCTATATACAGTACTTACTGTAACCCTACCTGCTGTAAATAGTACTTACTGTAATCCTACCTGCTGCTATATACAGTACTTACTGTAACCCTACCTGCTGTACAGTACTTACTGTAACCCTACCTGCTGTAAATAGTACTTACTGTAATCCTACCTGCTGCTATATACAGTACTTACTGTAACCCTACCTGCTGTACAGTACTTACTGTAACCCTACCTGCTGTAAATGGTACTTACTGTAACCCTACCTGCTGCTATATACAGTACTTACTGTAACCCTACCTGCTGTACAGTAAGTACTGTAACCCTACCTGCTGCTATATACAGTACTTACAATAACCCTACATGCTGCTATATACAGTACTTACTGTAACCCTACCTGCTATATACAGTACTTACTGTATCTCTACCGACCGCTCAAGTGTTATTACTTACTCCTAAATACTAGTAGGACTACTTACTAAGCAGCATTTTAGAGTATGTATCACTACCTGCTTGTGGTTACTGTAACCCTGACTAGATTACCTACCCTAAACACTCAAATGACGGTTTTCTAGCATGGGTGAAAATGCCCTCAGGCATGTGACTAAACCCCTCCGTAGGGGTCCTCAGATCCCCCCCCCGCCCCCTGCCTCCCGCCTCCGCGCTGACTGGCAGCTTCTAGTTGTCTTAGATGGATGACACACAGATCTGCGACCCGCCAGCCTGTGGTTTGTGTCCAACAGATGCATCAGACACACCTCACGAGATATGCCTGCCTCCCCCAGCAGGGGTAACCTTAGCTGAATGTATTATACTAATGCAAAAATTGGCAACCGCTCTGGTGGATACCCATTCTGATCTGCGGGCATATATAATAATATAAGCAGTAAGTCATGCACTCCGTTTTCGTTGCGCCAGATGTCATTCATTGCGAGGAAGACCATCACAACAGCGTGGAACGGAAGGCCCCCTAGCGGCTCAAGTCTCCAAAATGGATCATGTCATACTTTGACATTTTTGGTAATGGTAAATGGATTTATGCATTTATATAGCGCTTTATCCAAAGCGCTTTACGTTATTTTGCCTCACATTCGCCCATTCACACACACATTCAGGATGTGGGGACAGATTGACGCGGCAGTCCACAAGAATGCAAGAACAGAAAAGAACACGTATTGAGAAACAGCCCTTGTGTTTCCTGTATTTATACTGTGTTTCCTGTATCCTTATCCCCGCCAGTTCTACGCCTGTTGCTTAACTGTAAGACATTTTAAACTTACCTCTGTGTTGAAGCCTCCTGGCGTCATAGCTAATGGGACCACCCTGCCACCAACCGTAACAGTTTTAATTTGAAAGCGCTCACAAGCCACTAAAGCTCTGTGAAACAAAGGAAAACTCTCTTTTCACCAGATGAGTAAGATGAGGCTGTACCTAGAGAGAACAGAAGGGGAGGAAGGCTTTGGTGGGGGGGATTAATCGTAGCTGGAAGGTAAAATAGAGCCATTGAGGGGAGCGCAGAGCACCCTGTTACTGGGATTCGCTGAGGCACTGAATGGATTCTACCATAATGAGACCATTACCTCCACAAAAGGCTCCCGGGGACACACAAAAAAAAAACTATTATGCGGAGAGCGAGAGGTCAATTTTATCGCATAACCTGATGAGCCCTGCATACTTCTCGCGCGCACCACATTCTCCGCTCGAAAATAGTTTATGGAGAACTCTTAGATGTCTGTCTGCCTGGAGAAGATCTGAAGCGACAGTTCTAAATGATGGAAGCATTTGCCACCATACTCTGTGTGTACTATAGTGTAAAAAAGTGCAGAGGATATCACATTTCACAGCTCCTGCCTCGGGCTAATTTAGTGATAAATACAGTGATTCCAGAACAGGCTGTTGTAGTGGAACGGAACCTGGGCTTCTGCAGAAACTTCACCTCAGAATGACGAGGTTCCTTATAGTTGAGACCCTCTCTAACCAACCGATGGGTGGAATCTGTGGCTTAGTCAGTGCTTTGTTGTTAAAAGGGGCACTTCCCAGCTTGTGTCAGGAGTAATACTACGTAGAATAATGATAATAATAACAATAGGAATAATAATAATAACAATACAGGACGCCTTTCCAAACACTCAAGGGCAAATACAAAGAACTACAGTATGAAACATTTGGTTAAGATATACAGTACACTATAGTATTAGATATTTGACTAAGGCAGGAATATACATTTTAGAAACAATACACATTACATTAAAAATATTTGGGAATATAAAATAATAATAATAATAATAATACATGCTTGTTGTAGTGTATTTCTACAGCGGGAATGTCAATAGCAAGTCACACAGGGAGGTAATAAGCCAAACAAGGCCGGTCGTGGCGTGGTGAGGTCACAGAGGCACCAGCCCCGCCCCCGCTGAGCGAGCGAAACGCTGCTCCTCTTCCCGCTGAGGTCCAGCCTCGTGGCTGCTCAACGTCACAAGGACAGCCAGCGCATGCTATGTGACAGGGCTGTTGTTTTAGTCTCGTGTGTGTGTGTGTGTGTGTGTACATGGCATGATTTGTGTGTGTGTGTGTGTGTGTGTGTGTGTGGCATGGTTTGTGTGTGTGTGTGTATGTGCGTGTGTGTGTTTATGTGTGTGTGTGCATGGCATGATTTGTGTGTGTGTGTGTGTGTGTGTGTGTGTGTGTACGTGTATGTGTGTGTGGCATGGTTTGTGTGTGTGTGTGCGTGTATGTGTGTGTGGCATGGTTTGTGTGTGTGCGTACGTGCATGCGTGTGTGTGTGACATGGTGTATGCGTGTGTGTGCGTGTGTGTGTGTGGCATGATTTTTGTGTGTGTGTGTGTGTGTGTGCGTGTGCGTGTGTGTGTGTGTGTGTGTGTACGTGTATGTGTGTGTGGCATGGTTTGTGTGTGTGTGTGTGTGTGTGCGTGAGTGCG
>JAODTR010006953.1:0-10513 GCA_025399935.1 Amblyopsis rosae | reverse complement strand
CCCCCCCCCCCCCCCCCCCCCCTCACACACAAACTATTATATTATACTCGTACCCTTGTGACAACACCTTAACTTGAAAGGAAAGCTGTCACCAGTGATCTCACAAATTCAGTCTCCTGGCTCCTCGAAGGGCATCGTGTGTGTGTAACTCTCTTGGCCCTGTTGTCATGTGGACGTCCTCAGGTAAAACGTATCACGTTGGCTGTTGCATTGTGGGAAAGCAAGAAGCCTGGAGTTGAGTTGAGTAATGGTACAGTACATGCTGGTCACGATCGCACCATCTTGTTTATGCAGTTGCCGGTTCGCTCTAAACAGACTAGATTGTGTTAGCATCCCCTGCCTAGCTAAAAGAGCAGTGTTGTTAAATGGGCTGAGTACATTTAGGAGAGCAAAATATTAGTTATAGTATTTTTCTCCGCTTCTGTTTGAATAAAGTCCCTTTCACCATAACAACGAACTCCCCCAATGGAGTGCTTACATTTATACCATTTAGCAGGCAGCTTTACCCAAAGTGACTTAGCTGACCGCAGCTGAACATTAAGTAAATACTTTCTGTTAGAATAACGATTACAGGTACAGTATATTCAGTGATTGTTGGGTAACTCTGCGTTACTCACAGTATGCTAGCTGCCTGTTGTTGTTGCATGCTGGAACAATAATCTGGTGTTTCTACCCAGAGTGGTGCAGGCCGCACCTCACAACAATATCCCAACCTTCCCAAGGCATTTCCCATGTGTGGGGCGGAGCTTCTGGGGGAGCACCTCACGGCATTGATGGGAGAGGTGTGTTTTTGTTTAGCTCGAGTTCCAATATGAACAAGCTTCCTCCAGCATGACTGACTGGCATGACACAGGTTGCTACTGTGGAGCCCAGTTAGCCTGCAGAAAAGCCCAGCGGTGTTAGCTAAGCCTTGTAATTAATGTTGGCTTCAAAGCAGGATAGCTGTTGACATCCGGGGTGACATTGTTCACACAGACATCTGTTGTTTTTTTTTTTTTTTTTTACTCCCCGAAGGCCTCGCAGCTCTGCGTCAACAAGGTGCATATATGTGTGCGCGAGCACGTGTGTGTGTGTGCATGATGTGTTAACGTATGTTCGCTCACATCGCTAATGAGCTGTAGCTTCCCAGAGAAGACCAGACCCACTACAGTCTCCCGTGGGTGAGGGGGGTGGGCTGCCTTCCAACACCCCCCCCCCCCCTCTGTTCTGCCCGTCCCGAGGTGGAGATACAGGAAGTAAACAGGGCACGGCGAAGCCTTCAGGGACCACACACACACACAGAGGACGAGCGTGCGTGTGTGTGTTTGTGCGTGCGTGCGCGGATGAGCGTGCGTGCGTGTTGGGTGCGTGCCCGCCCATGTCAGAGAGAGAGAGATACTCTGTTCCTTATTTTAAATCCCATAGCCCTGAATTATCATCTACATGAAGTGTGAATGCAAGTTCCTAGTGTATACTGTATGTAGCGTACACACATAGGCCTTGTTTTTACTCTGGCAGCCCCTATTACATCAAACGGCAGCTAGCATCCTCCCATGTAAGCAATATTCATGACTCGCACACTAAAAGTAAATAAATAAAAAAATAAAAAACGACTAACCCCAATATTTCAACAAACAAGCCACGAAACTCACGGAGCCGTCAGTGTCACGCAAATGTATAAGCCATGGGTTGTGTACTGTACACGCTTGAGTGCACAGCGTGCTTCTTCCACAGATTTTACTGTGTATTACAAGAATCGCACGTGCTTTAAATTGTATGCAAAAACATGGATGTAAACAATGTGCCCGTCATCATGTACACCATGTATGTAAGCCATCAATGAAAAATGTATGGATATGCCCTTGTCGGTTGCCATGAACTAATTTGTTCTAAAATGGCCGCTCTCCCTCAAGAACTAATCGAGGAACCACAATGCTCTTCCCATCTTATTCTCTGGCACCTTGTAAGCAGAACAACACAAGAACACAGTTATCTGAACCCGCTGATCTTGGCGGAGGCTGAAATTTGCTAATTAATTAGTCTGAGGTACGTGAGGGATTGTTAGAGTTGAGTAAAAATAATTAATAAAATAAACCGTCCCTTCCCAAAGCCGCTCAAACCCATCGAGAATTCCGGTTTAGTTTTTGGCTCTGCTACTTCATGTAAATAACCTGCAGTGAATTATTCATGAGCAAGTGTCATGGGTAGGGCTACTTTGGTATGCAAATGAGCTGTATATATGTAAACACACTGAATCTTGTTGGGCACTTGTGGGTAGCATAAGGGATCTCCGAATAATCAATAGTTGATTGGTTCAATGGGACCGGGTGCAGAGAACACCCGTGTGCATGCGCGCGCTCATTTCGCATTACGTATACGCACAGTCCGACATACAACTCATGTAAATACATTTCCACATTAATAATGTAAACGCATTATTAAATACATTATTCATGTGAGTGCAAAAATGCCCTTTTAACTTACCTACTTACATGTTTTCCGAGAGAAGGAAAGGTTGACAAACAGAGGAAGGATTTAAATTTTTGTGCCAGAATGATTTCTCCACGTTTTTTGGAAAGCATTAGAGGATGTCTGAAGAGGTGGACAGTAGTACAGCACATTAACTCTCGCTATAGCGTTACCCTGACTTCCCATTGTTAACCTCTGGTCCCACCAGGCTAATTAAATTCATATTTCTCTTACAATTAACGTTTCTCGTTGTGGAAACACAATGTTATCGTACGTCTAGGCATACAGTTAACTTAAGCTTTCTGATTGGCAGAACAGGATATTCTATTTGATTAGCCTCTCCTCATAAGTCATAACGCGGCTTCATTAATTAATGTTCTCCGTGCGTGCATGTGGTGTGTGTGTGTGTGTGTGTGTGTGTGTGTGCGCGCACGGTCGTCATACCTGCTGAAGAACACCTTATGCCAGTGAAGGGTGAGGTTTTTTTTTGTTTTTGAGTGTGTTCACATATCAACAATATTCATCCCATGACACCCTGACTCCACCTTTAAGCTAATGTATAGCGCGACCACGATTAATATGCCGTGCACGTTCCATATATACACGCAAGTTACACAATATCCCCCGCAAAGACTGCTGCGGCTGAAGTCTGTCGCGCTCACAAAAGCCAGATAATGGAAACGACGACGATAACGCACCATATGATTGTGTACAATATGAATATTGCATGACCGCGCCTATGCTTTATGTATGGGCTCCCCTCGTCTGTGTATTCCTCATGTTCTGATGATTACATAAATGGAGGAGGTATGGGAGATGGCACTGTTGACCTCTTCGCTAGGTGCTCCGTCAGACGCAATAAAGCCAACGGTAAAATTTATTCATGAAATCATGCCGGTGTTGCCACTCTCCGAGACCTTCTTGAAATAATGAGGCAAGTGTTGTATTTGGCTATTATCTATACTTTCTCTCTATACTTTCACTCTGTTATATTTTACTGTATGTGCGTTAACATTTAAACCATTAAACAAGACATTTGTATTAATATTTATTATTATTATTATGGCAAATAATACCTTTTCCATTAGTTCACATATGCCTATATTTTAATGTAGAAATGTCTGTTTTTTTTCTGTACTGTACTCATACTTTAACTTGATTCCCTGGTAGGATGCCTTATTGAGATAGTAGGATGCCTTAGTGAGGCGGTAGGCTGCTTTTGTGAGATGGCAAGTTACCTTAGAGGGTTGGTAGACTGCCTAGTGAGATGATAAGCTGCCTTGTTGAGATGGCAGGTTACCTTAGAGAGATGGTAGACTGGTAAGTTCTCTTAGAGGGGTGGTAGGCTGGTGGACTTCCTTAGAGGGGTGGTATGCTACTCTAGTGAGGCTGGTATGCTACTCTAGTGAGATGGTACAGTAGGCTGGTAGACGTCCTCAAAGAGACAGCAGGCTTCCTTAGCTGGCTGCCCGCCCCAGCAAGGCAGCGGTAGGGGAACCAGTGCATTAGCGGTGCCTCACTGCTCTGCTTGCCGCTATATGACACGAGGCGGCTCTGACGCCACATTTAATGGTCCTTGCGCTCTCAGCGAGGGAAGAGAGGGAGATTAGTGCAGCCATGTCTTCCTATTTCTCCCCCCCCTGTACAGTCTAGTGGAGGGCATCATAGGGGAGGGTGTTGGAGGGGAAAGAATGGATGGCTTCCGAGTCGCCCGAGCAGAAAAATACACATTTAAACTTGTAGGCTCCACGCCTCTGAAGGGGGAGCTATCGGGGCCAGCCAGCCAAAACCAAATGGATGGTGTCTGTTTACCTAAGCGATGACAAAACGCTGTGTTAAAGGGGGGGGACAATTAATGACATCAACTGACACAAGTTAGAGGGGTGAAGATGCTAACGGTCATTATGTTGAAGAAAATACGTCCAATCAACTGCCTATATAGGTATATAAAACACGTTGATTGGTTAGGCTGATTAATTGAACTTAATACGATTTATAGGCGCTGGTTTTTGTTTTTTTCTTTCTTGAAAATAATCAAAAAACATGTTTTAATTTGTCTAAGGCCAAATTTGATGTGTACTATTCAGTATTTGCTGATGTCAATCAGGTATTTGTATATAAGTCGCTCTACACTAAAATTGCCAATATGTTTATATAATTGAAGTATATAAAATAAATGTCCCAAATAAAATGTATTATTATTATTATTATTATTATTATTATGTGTTGAAACAGTGGCTGTGTGGCTATGATCTAGATTTAAAACACAAACTGGAGAGAACAAGGGGTTTTTGTATAGTCTACATCTCCATCCATACTGTGTTTCAATCTACACCTCCTCCATCTTCCTCTACCATGATGTTCATACTCTCATGTTAGCGGCTGTCGATAATCAAGGATGCATGCGACTAGTGTGTGTGTGCGCCCTGTAAATCCCCCTCTTTATGAATTGGTCTGTGTTGAACTCACAATTGTAAACACATTTACATGATCGATGCATGTGGTTATGCTTTGGTCTGTGTGTGTGGAGGGGGATGCATGTTGAAATCTCATAATGTGCCTGAAAAGTCCTGTGCATTACCTCTCGGGCCACAGAGTGCATTGTGGGTAATAACAAATGACCTGCGCTCAATGCTGAAATGTGCTGCCCTACACCAACCGATGCCATTTGCTGCTGGTGAACACTTGTCGTATGGGAGGGATGGCTTAAGATGGAGAGCTGAAGTCCCTTCCGCATTATGGGACCTTAGTTTGGGAGAAAAAAAAAAATTATCATTTTTGTTATTAGTCCTATACATACCTATACATATAAATACAAGTTAAATAGGCAAAACAAAAGTACTATGTATTTTCATTTAATATATATTTTAATGTTAATTTTTTCCTTTTTTTATTGTCTTGTTTGCTGTATACTTTAAATGTAAATAGTTATATAGCATATATAGTTATATAACATATATACGTATATAAAAACTTTAGGCAGTCTTAAAATCTGCCATTTTGTTTTGATTATCACACCTGACACCAAAGAACATTCCTTTGGCAATAAAAGGATTCTGATTACACTTTAGCTTTGATATATGTTAACATCTACACCATTTCTACTGGCAATATTTTACTTATTGAATTTGAGGTTCATATTCTGTTTTTGTGTGTGTGTTGAGTGTTTGAAATGGTTTTGTATCTGTGTGCATGTGTGCCCAGCTCCTCTGCCAAAGCAATGAAATGTGTAATAATATTGTCCTCGGGAGCAAAATAAATCCTAATAGAATTTATGTGGTCGCAATTAAATCAGAGTTATTGCAGGAGTTTTCTTATGAACTTGTTTATTTGTTCCATCCAGAATGCGTTAAAAAAGCCAGCCCTCTTCCTCACGGTACATTGGCTAAATAAATAAGTATGCAGTAGGAATCAATTTAACGAAGCCCTAACTGCTATTCCTCTGGTACCATTTTCAGTGATGGCGCCAACAAAAATAAAATTTAAAGACAATAAAGGAGTCATAAATTGTGGATATCAAATGGTTTCCTCTAAGGTTTATGTGTTCGTACCCACACTGATGTGATTTTGAGACGTGATTTTGCGCCAGTGAGCACAAACCGGAGTGTAATGTATATTAAAATGGCATACACCTAATGTTTGATGCTAGTGCGGCGATCAGTGCAGTCATTCATTAGCTTTGTACGTTTCCGGCTCGTGGAGTTGTTCCCTTTCATACCCATCCCCTGATTCTCACTCTATTTCCTTTGTCTTCAGTCTCGACTCAAACCTGCGTTTGTTGCACATATTTTTGATGCTGAGCTACGTTGTATTTGTTGGTAGTGGTCCTCTGCAATATTCAACATGACACCACCTTCAGAGCCAGTGTTGGGCAGCAACTAGTTACTGTAATGTTAGTTGTTTACAGTAACTAGTAGTGTAACTAATAACTATTTCCAATACAGTAATAATATGACAATGACTAATCCAAGTAATGCTGCATTGCTGCGTTACAAGAATGTTTTCTGGTCATAGCCAACTTAGGGTAGGCTAATATGAACCAACCTGTCCAATCATCTGGTTTGAGAGACTGCAATGTTTTCACTGTAGCTGATTATTGACTCCTAAGGTTCATTATTGTTCCAATAAAGTGGATTCAATTCTAAAACGAGCTGGTTACACAGGTTGTCATTTTTCCGAGGGTTGTCATGAAAGTAATACAGTAATGTAACTAGTATTGTAACTAATTACTTTTAATACCCAGTAATATATAAAGTAATATTACTTTTTGAAGGAGTATTTAGTACTGTAGTAACGTATTACTATTTCTGAGTAACTTTCCCAACACTGTTCTTATCAGGCGTTTCACCTCTGTATGGCTGTAAGGCCCCTTCCCCACCCAACATCACCTCTGTATGGCTGTAAGGCTCATTCCCCACCCAACATCACCTCTGTATGGCTGTAAGGCTTATTCCCCACCCAACATCACCTCTGTATGGCTGTAAGGTCAATTCCCCACCCAACATCACCTCTGTATGGCTGTAAGGCTCATTCCCAACCCAACTACACCTCTGTATGGCTGTAAGGCTCATTCCCCACCCAACATCACCTCTGTATGGCTATAAGGCTCATTCCCCACCCAACATCACCTCTGTATGGCTGTAAGGCTCATTCCCAACCCAACTTCACCTGTGTTATGCTGCGTTCACATGAAACATGGCAGACGGAAAACCAGACATCATGTTAGCGGACGAGAGCAGGATGGAAAAATCTCCGCGACTGCATTTACAGCCAGATTTTCATAGCTCCCTCACACACAGAGACAGCATAGACAACGAGAAAGTATTACTTTGGGTGCAACAACACTAGAATACTAGATACAATACAAAAATTATTACATAAAACAGTTGCTACTAGATAATTGTGTTATATATTGTACTATGTTTTTATTAAACTATTTGTAAACAATGCGACATCGCCATAGCAACTCGCCATTTTGTTGGAATTTTATTGGAAAGTTAGTACATAAGTAGTTCAGATATGGAGCGTTCTCCCAGAATGAAGCGAGCCCTCGCTGGTTGATGTTGGTGGTGGTGATGGTCGGAATTTGCGGGGTACTTTACTGCTGTGAAGCTTGACTAGCTGTCTGGTTTTGGTGTGTGGACGTTTCTTCATTTCCTCTGTAGTCCCGTTACATGAAACATTAACTTGTGGGCTATGTGGTGAAACAGAACGCACCACAAAATACTGTTGTTTTAAATTGTGGGGAAAACCTTGGGGGTTGTATCGCATTGTCGTTTTATTACATACTACTGGACACTAGCATGGCTGTATTTGTTTTTAACCTGTAAATAATGCATCTGTTCTGTAGATGTGTGTTTACATGGATATGTATATTGGCTTTGTGGTCACATGGTACATTGTACTGTGGCTAGCATAAGTGATACCAATGCAGCCAATTGTTTTTGCACAATACCACTTAATCTCATTTGTGGTATTCACAAGAGTCACTGTTTAATTTATACAGTGTTCTCAACAATTCATTGGTGTGAATTGCCTATACATTAATTACATTCAAATGCATTCTAATTAGTCTTAATTTCCTGTCTCGCAACAGAAAAATTAATAAGTCCCACTGATTATTCCATGCCAGGCAATGCAAAATGCCAAGGACATTATCTTGACTGTTTGCGCATCAGCGCATTCAAAAACCAAGTTTCTTAGCAATCTTCTGAAGACAACTTGGAAAAGCCAGTTAAAACTTCCACGTAATGTTGAAAGTTTTTTTTTTTTTTTTTTGCTATACTTTTTCTGTGCTTTTAATTTGGAGCTACAGAAGTTCTGAAAGAACATTACTGTAACTCTCTTCCATGGCTGTGAAACTTCCCTATGGGAGTAGAGAGCAAAAGCCCGTCTGCATACTTTAGGTTTCTATGACAACGCCATTAGCGCTTTTGAGGGGGCAGCTAGGCTACGTCATCCTGGTAATCAGCATGGGCGATGCAGGGGAATGGCAGTCTAATTACCTGGCCAGTAATCGCCTCGTACATCACCCTGGTCTGGATGTGTAGGCCAGATAGGACAGTCACACACACACACGGCTAACTCATGCACGATTACAGTGGCATGCGTGAGGGTTAAAAGTGCATGTGTGTGCACGGGCGCATGACCACGCACACACACACTCAAACATGAGAGAAAATGGGGAAACAATGTTGTTTACATTCAGCACGTTTTCCTTAAAAGCGACTTACAGTGAGTATACAGTTAGCATTGAGCAGTTAGGGGTTATGCCACTTGCTTGTGGGTGTGCAAAACCCAACATAAGCGTCCTTGAGCAGAATAAATAACCACTCCTACATGCTCCTTAATACTGATAAATGACCAACGTGCCATTTTATGTTATGCTGTCCACTAACCTATCCTGTTTAAGTCAAGGGGAGTTTATTTATATAGCCCTTCATCACATTACAGTCTCCAAGGGCTGCATAGGTCCACATTTCACACGGAAACAAATTAAACCCGCTGTATCTTTCCCAAAGCAAACACTTGGGGAACGAGGAACATATACACTGAGAAGAGGCCAACAAACCTTCCAAGACATCCAACAGGGTTGGGATTTACAGTTTTTTGTACAAAAAAACTGTAAAAGTAATCCATTGGTTACCAGATAAAATTGTGGAATCAGACTACAGGTATTTTATAAAAATGTGATGATTACTTCTATACTTTCAAATTTAAAAGGAAAGTTTGCAGAATAAAAATGCATAAAACATTTGACTGTTCTCTTATTAACCTTTTGTTAACGTCAATTAATTATTGAAATGATGTTTTACTTTAATCTGATCTCCTGAGCAACATAAACAGTCACAAAAGAAAAAATTTGGCACCGCCAACGCAGAAAATTGCTTTGAATGGCATTTAAAAGAACAGTGTTAAGGTGTGAAGTAATCTAAAAGTAATGGAAAGTAATCAGATTGTGTTACTACATTTAGAAATCCCAAAAGTATGACACTGATTATAATTTTACTCTGGTAACTAGTAGCTGTAACAAACTACATTAAAAAAGTAACCTACCCAACCCTGACAGCCATAAGGCAGTTGTTGATGAGTGGGTAGAAACAATTAACAATACACAAGAGTAATACATTATTTATAGAATTGTATTCAAGAAAACAGAATGCCGTACTCCACATTATGGATTAAGTGTAATGCAATGTAATCAACTATGCTGGTTTTAGATCCCACAGGATGTCAACAGTAGAAATTGGACATCTTCATCTTAGACTTGTTCATGGCCCAGTTGTTGAAATATCTTCACCGTCCTTCTGGAAGATGTCCAGATATGGTATATCATTGTGCCAGATGTCTTCAATTCAAATTGACATAGAATTTCGTGAATTTTATAAAAATATATATAATTTATACTAAAACATTTTTTTTTATAAATGTTCATGTCGTGAAATTCAGGTGAGAATTTCAGAATTGATATTGTAAACTTGACCATCCAGGTATCACAAAACAAGCAATGTATTGTAATTGTACGTGTGCGTGAGAAGTTGACATCAATCTATGGTTGGAACCAGTATTATGTTTACAATAATGTATCACCTAACCATTGCTCCTCCTGCGATACCCGGATGGTGAATGTTACGACCTGATTTCTGATTTCATTTAATAAATTTTTTTGTTCATGTCCTGTAATTCAACATGGCAATTTGCATGGAGGACATTTGCCGCTATTATACTTACATAGTTGGTCAACACAACCCCTTTGGCTTCAATATAAACATTCTGAATAACCAAATAACCAGTTTTTGAGTTAATCACGTTGACTTTAGTCACACGCTTATTAGTGCACATTGGAGAGATATATAGGAAATGTTTCCAACATTCATTTTGAATGTTTATTTTTACATATGCATATTTTATATGTTCAGAATGTGTGCAATATCTCAATAGGCGTTTTTAAGGTTTTAATAATCACAAATATAAGTGCTATCTATAAAAATATTGTGGCGACCCTGGCTTCAGGACCGTAATAGTTATGTGTTATAAGGGCAGTACTAACCTGGGAGGGGTTAGG
>JAODTR010006952.1:0-10514 GCA_025399935.1 Amblyopsis rosae | reverse complement strand
GGTCCCCTGCTGGAGCTGCTGCCCCCGCGACCCGACTCTGGATAAGCGGATGAGGATGGATGGATGGATGAAGTTTACATCATAGAATATATAAGAACAGTTTACAAGGTGAGTAAATTAACAAATAATTTTTACCAGCTGGTTTACATTCAATAACACTATTAACTAACATGAACATTTAGGCCTAGGTGCACCAAAACTGACCTTGTCAATGTTTCTTTACAGTATTAATCTTGTTTAATGTCTGCTTTACCATTTAGAATGTAAGCCAACCTGTAGAATTCAATTCTCATATTCTTTCATCTGATTATTCAGTTCATGATCATGTAATGACCTGGACAATGTTACAAGCATTGTCAACATTTTGAGTTTAACTAGGCTTAGTATAGGCCTATTGTTGTTCAGAGAGCAAAAATACGACCTATTTTTAGATCAGCGGCGGCGCGCATTGTTCACAAAGCCCAGTGTAATTAAAAGTAAAAAATAAAACAAATACAACGTTGTAGGCTCATAGAAAACGATATTAATTGTTTTAGCGTGGCTTCAGTTGTAGCTTGTTATGCTGGTGCTCTACACGGCGCATTCAGCTCTACTACAGGTAGAGCTGGAGCAGAGTTTGTTGTGATCGCTTTCATCATAAGGAAGTTGACCTGATGGATTTGGGTTAGGAAAAGAACAAAGACGCCTGAAAGAGGTAAACAGAAGTGTCCCGTCAGTTTGGGCATGCTTGCATTTTTGCATGCAAGTTAAGTAAAATTGGTCAAATTACGTGACATTATTTCAGCCGTCCTGCATCAGTTGCTGGCAGATCAAAAGGTAAAATGTGCAACTTGCCTTGTCGCCGGTTTCCTTCTTAAAATGAGGCCAGCTTTTGACCGTTAAGCGAGATCCATCACATTTCACACTGTCGATGTAAATGTATGCTAGGTTCTGAAATACACTGCAGCGATGACTACTCGCGGTTCTTGCCATTTTCTATTCGGTTCCAACTTGGAAACCGAATTTCGGTACCCAACTCTAGTCACACACTAAAATATTCTTCACCCAACCAAGTCAAACTGGAGCTTTGGAGATATTGTTTCATGGGAATATAGGCCTATAGGCATATCTCAAAAACAACACGTAATATATCCTAGGCATACCCCTCTGTAGTAGTTAACCTCGTTAACATGGAACGTTACATTTCTACAACATATTATTTCAATCACAATATTTCCCCACCACTGATGTGGTTAGAATTGTTAAACTGTAAATGAAGCATTCACGTGTTTCAGAGATACTTGAACTATTCCAGTATCTTTGCGTGCTACTTCAAACAGTTCAAATGATTACAAAGGCTTTTCCCCGTCCTGACACGATGACAACAACGCAATTCACACTACACGGCCGCCGTGTGAGCATGAGAGAAGCGGTGGATGGGGAGGGTGGAGGCTTTAGCGAGCAATCTCTTAAACAGGGGCCACGACCAATACAACACTCAGAAAGCACAGCGGAGATATGGGGGGTGGGATGGGGGGGGGAGAGAGAGAGAGAGAGAGAGACCAGCGTAACCCCACAGTGGGATTAGTGAGGAGAATAATCTCGGATGTGGCAAACGTGTAAGAGATGTAGTCCAGATTAATCGTGGCAGGGAACAGGAGGCTGTGCTATTGGACTGAGCACCGTCTGCTGCAGTGAACATCCACATGCATTCTAAGATGTGGCATCTGTGTTCCAGTACAGCAGGGGTGGGGAATCCTGGTCCTGGGGACCCCCTGTCCTGCATGTTGTAGATGTCTCCCTGCTCCTAATATGAACACACCTGGTTCATATTAATGGATCGTTACAAGTCTGATAACGACCCATTAATAGGACCAGGACTCACCACACCTGCTATAAAGCTTCAGTAAGAAATACTTAATGGGTTTAAAGGTATAGTCAGCTATTGCAAGCTAAATGTAAGACAATGCGCAAAATTCATCAAATATCTCCTTGCATTTTCCCATTTTACCACTCTGTGTGCGCTGAAAAAATGATCAGATTCTTCTACACAGCCCTGGCTCCATAAGTAGGCACATAAAGTGGTGAACACCGCTCGTATCAACAAAGCACTTAGCACCGTAGCACTACGCTATGCTTCACAATGCATTTCCATGTGAGAGTAGGCCCCGCGGAGGACCGAGGAGCGATGTTTTGATTTGAGCTTGAAGTTAGCAAGAATGACTGAACATACCTTCAAGTAGATTTAAGACATGTAGATTACACTTAATAAATGCCTTTATCGTACACACGTCGTCATACAAATTACGAAGGGGGCGGGGCTTCTGAGGGAGCACACTATGCACTGAAGATAGAGATGCTTTTGTTTTAATAGAGTTCAAACAACATCCATCTCCAGAGTCTCTGATTCGACCATTAAAACATCAACAACAACGTTCCTTACCCGAAGCCCCCAACGTTGGCAGCCGCCGTCCCCTCCCCGAACACCTTGCCGGCTGTGGAGCCCAGTCCTCCCCCGGGAAAGGCGGGGGCCGCCCCAAACGCAGCCCCGCCACCGAAGGCCGGAGAGCCCCCGAAGGAGGGGGGGCTGCCGAAGACGGGGGCGCTGCCGAAGCCCCCTGCTGGAGGAGGAGAGGAGTGCGTCAGGACCTGATGGCTTCCAGCTGCATGCAGGTAACCACGGTGATTACAGTGTGCGTGTTTGTGTGTTCTCACGTTACCATTATCTCTCTCCAACACAACCGAAGGATTAAAAGTAACCAACAGTTTAACTACTGCCCACCTGCTCTCAAAGGCAAGAGAGCAAGTAAACAAAGGCAGAGCCACAGCTCAATTGCATATAACCAAATATCAGCAGCACTGGTTTAATGATGAACTCATTTACCATTCTACCGTAACACTCCAGATCGGCCCAGGGCCGCTTTGATGCCAACCGAGAAGTTGACTGGACATTTCAAGTGACTAGACATCACTTCTCAGTGCCACCCATCCCCCCCATACATACACCCACTGCCCCCAAACAGGGGCCATAGTAGCAGCGGGCCGGTGGATCGACAGCCTGCATGCCTGGCTGGCTGCATGGTCGTACGCCCAGTGAATAATTGATTGAGCTAATGTAACAGGATTACGCATGTTGGCGGTGAGCCAGTAATGGGGCACACTAGCAGCAACTACTGGTAACACCCTATGAGAGGTCAGAGGTCACAGACCACAGCCTTGATAGGCTACAGAGACTCAGAACAATTAGAATTAGAAGATTCATCCCTTGCCAGGAACAGGTATTATCTTGAAACTTTTATAGAATACATTGTATAGAACCAATATTCTATATATAAAAAAAGAAAAAAGCTCTTAATCTCCCCTAGGGGCTGACTGTGGTGTCACTCTGCTCAGGGGCTGACTGTGTGATGTCATACTTTGCTTAGCAGGCGTGGAGAAGGAGCCAAAGCCCTGGGCCGCGACGCTGCCAGCCCCGGTGCTGAAGGTCCCGCCGGGCTTCTGCTCCCCGAAAGTCGACTGGCCGAAGCCAAAGGACTTGGCACCGCTGTCCCTGAACAGGCTGGGGGCTCCTGCAGGAGGACACACAGACAGTAAACACACCCATTACAATGGGGCTCCTGCAGGAGGACACACAGACAGTAAACACACCCATTACAAAGGATCAAGTAAGACACATTGGGACCCTCTAAACCAGGCCAAAATCAGGCCCGGGGCCTTTGAGACATTCTACCTGGCCCGCCTGGTACATAAAAAATAATACAACATAAAATTACTTGACTTACTGCTGTGTAAAAAAAATACATAGTTAAAGTGCATAGTTAAAGTGTTGGATTTTACAATGTTTTAGCATGTTGGTTAAAAACCTAATGTTCTCTGACATTTTCAAAGTGGCCCCCAAGTGAAAATAATTGCCCACCCCTGCTCTAAACAGATAAGATGACATTACAGGTTGCCTCAACAACTGTACCAGCATCGCAAACTACTGGCAGTCCCTGAGTCGTTTATAACCTCGTACGTCTGCAGTGACGGATAACGATAATTTGACAGAAACGTTTGAGTTGAGAAGCCTTGCCCAAAGATTCCAGACATATTTCTCCATGCCGCACGTCTGAAAGTCAGTTTCCGACGTGCGTCTCGAACGCAGCGCGTCTCTCCAGGCGGGGGAGGAGGGGGAGCATGCGTGGGGGAGGATGGTCGTACCTGTCTGGCCAGGCTGGCTGAACCCCGCTCCACCAGCAGGGGCGCCGAAGGGGTTCTTGCTGGCGGCGTCGTCGCTGGGCTTGCCCCCGAGGCCGCTGAAGAAGCCTCCTGCCCCTCCGCCGCTGCCCGGGCCCGCCTGATTGGCCGGGCCGGAGCCGAACAGGCCGCCGCTTGACGTCTGCTGCTGTGGCTGCAAGAGAGAGAGATGGACACTCTGAGCCACCGTACCTGGCTCACACCAGCCAGAGAGACTAACGGCCAGGCTATGTGCAACCAGAGACACTATTTAGAGGAGACATGCCACTTGGATGATGAATGGAGCTCTATGGGAGAATTATGAGACAGTTGGAGGATCATATCCAAATAACACATAACATAACCCAAAAGAGCCAATTGTCTGCTTTATAACTGCCAAGCATTAACATATTTAACCAATCATCTGGTTGCGTTGATGTACAGTCTACCTAAATAACTGCCCAGGGTGTTTCAAAGATGGCAGCGAGTGGCGAGACTTGCCTAGATGGACTTGGATATAACTACTACTACTACTAGAGCTTATGCTGCCATGCAACGCTTCCATAAAAATCAGTGGAGCCGGCTACACTCTGCTTCACTTAGGTCTTCCATTTATATTTTTTACGCAATGTGTACATAGAAGTGGGTCATAAACTGTTTATGTTGTGTAAGATGGAAAGTACTCGCCGTACCTGTGATGCACAGCAGGTGCAGCAGTAAAGAGATAGATAAAATATATATTCAGTGTATTTAATACTCACATTCATATTTACATATTAGCAAGTGATGTGTGTTTATTCTACAACAAAAGATTTGGTTAGGACATCACACATAGCTCACTATTACTATTATTACTATTAGTCTATCACATAGGCCCTACTGTAGTGTGTACTATGTAGTTAAATACATAATTAACTATTACGTAGTTAACTACATAATTAACTATTTTTACTACTTTAAAATGTACTCACTTTTTTCATTTTACGGTTCCTTACAATAGTCAGCGCTAGCATTAGGTTTGAGCAGGCTAATTTGTTGATGGTATCTTTACTACAAGCAGCGTGTGCTTAACAGTATGAATTGTTAAGAAATAAGACACGTAGTTTACTATTTACTATTTTTTGTGAGATTAACAATAGGATGCCAAAGGTTTGCTCAGTTTTATTTTAATTATGTATTAATGCTCATCTTCTGAAATGTCTTGTCTGATAGCAGGCTAAACAGGCATGCGACTTGCCAGTTGCCAGTGAAGCTACCATCACAGTACAGTCTAGATTGAAATACTTAATACTCTTAAGACCCGAGGCTACCCTGCATGGGGCCGCTTGGCTGACATGGGGCCAGTGGGCCACCGTACCTGTCCAAAGACGCTGCCGCCGCCCTGCTGCTGGATGAACACGGAGCTGGTGGAGGAGCTGCCAAAGGCTGTGGGAGGAAGGAGGGAGTCAGTACAGGAGCAGCGAGCAGGGAGCAGGGGGGAGTCAGTACAAGAGCAGGGAGCAGGGGGGAGTCAGTACAGGAGCAGGGAGCCACCATTACATGAAAATGTACAATTTAAATGAGGTAAATTAGGACGCTTTTGTCCAAAGTGACATAGTACAGTTACTACATGTATTACAATGACCAGGTAAGGGGTCTCACACCTTCTTAGGGATGCTTAAGCAAGGTGTGGGGGTACTAGACATGACGTGAGCCAGTTTGTACTGAATCTGGCAGTTAAAGGTGGCGTCAGCTACCCTGAAAGCTGGTTGATGTTTCCACTGGATCAAAACAAAAACACCTCCCCCTTCGATGCCATAGGGTGCTCCCTCAGAAGCTCCCCCCTCCCACACACACACACTGGACACACACTGCCGAGGCTGGGATAGTGTTTGTGTAGAAACACTTGATTATTTTGCAATCGCTGAGGCCACCTTTAGGTCCAGATGAAGCATGATGATTGACAGCTGCCCTTGGCCTGCAGGACAACCAGCTATTCTGCGATCTAGCATATAACATATGCGATATAACATTATAAAATACGACATCATCTGATCCTCATACGTTTATCTTTATTTTGATTAGAAACTATTTGCATTTAACGTCACAGCGTTTTACACAAGCATTTTATAGCTCCTGTCAATCAAAAGGAAAATATGTATCTTCTTGTCCAGTCTCATTTCCAAATATAACGCCACTGTCTCCTCCGCCTCACAGATTAGCAGCAAATCCCTAATCCAATGGCAAAATGCCTCGCCATTCCCATCCCACAACCCACCCCCCATAAACAAGTGAAAGGGGCACGCTACATATCTGGTAGGAGGCTGTTGCTAAGGCTAGGCGATGCTAGGCTAGGCGCTGACCTGATAAACACAGGATCAGCTGTCCAGTGTAGCCAGACCAGAGTTATTTGTGTGTGCAGACCAGAGTTATGTGTGTGTGCGCTCGTGTTTAAATAGTCACTGGGAATTCAGAGAATCTTTGGGAAATGTGACAACTCCCTCTATTGCTGTGATCCCCCCCCCCCAACAAGGTTAGCACAGCTAGGGGTTGGCTAACCATAGACCATCCTGCCCAACGTCTCCTAGATTAGCATAACTCTGTGGTTGCTAACCATAGACCATCCAGCTCTTTATTGATCTTTCAGCTAATTTTATCTTAGCATAGCTAGGTGGTTGCTAACCAGAGGCCATCCAGCCCCCATACTAATATATTTTAGCCTTCGTCTAGCTTAGCATAGCTATGCTTAGTTAGCTATGCTAACCAATTGAGCATCCAGGTCCTTGTGAATATCTTCTGGCTCAGCAGACTCACCAGGCTGTCCGAAGCCGAAGCCAGTGGACGAGGTGGTGGTGGTGTTGTGGTTTCCGCCGAACACCGACGCCTGGCCGAAGGCGGAGCTCTGCTGGCCGAACGCTGGCGGCGGCTGCTGCTGCTGCCCGAACAGCCCCGCTCCGGCACCCCCGCCACTTGCAGCGGCGTTGGAACCGCCTCCGCTGACGGCACCAAAGGAGAAAGAGCCGGCGTTGGTGGCGGTGGGCACCCCGAACAGGCCCCCTGCCCCTCCTCCTCCTCCTCCTCCTCCTCCTCCTCCTCCTCCTCCGCCTCCTGCCGCTGCGGGGGAGCTGGCGCCGAACAGCGACTGTCCGAAAGAGAAGCCGCCGGCGGGTGCACTAGCGGCCGGCGAGCCGAAGGCGGCGCCCGCCTGGCCGAACGCGGGCTGGCCAAACCCCCCGGGGGAGGGGGCAGGGAGGGCAGGGGGCTGGACGAACCCCGAGGAGGCGAACCCCCCCGGGGTCAGGGAGGATGAAGACGAGGCAGGGGGGGCGGCCGCAGGCTGGCCGAACACGGTGCCGGCGTTTGCGTCACCGGTAGCAACTGGGGCGGGGGCCGGGGCGGGGACCGGGACGGGGACCGGGGCGGGTATGGAGGAAGAGGTGGAGGTGGTGTTGACGGTGGAGGTGGGAGCCGAGGGGGCTGCCGTGACGATGACCGGCGCCACGCTGATCACGCTGCTGTCCGTCTTGGGTAAGGCATGCTGGGTAAAGATGGAGCCCGGGAAAGAGGAGGGGGGTGCAGGAGGGGCCATAGTCACCACCGGGGGAGCCCCCGGGGCAGGGGGGGTCTCGGGGGGTGCGAAGGTTGTTGGCGGGGGGGGCGGCTGAGACGCAGCAGGCGGGGGGGCGTCTGGAGCCTGCAGGGCGGGGGGTGCAACGGGGGGAGGAGGGGAGGGGGAGGGCAGCTCGGGGTGCGGCACGGGGGCCACGTTCTCCCCCGCCAGGAGTGCCCCGAAGGAGGTGGCGGTGGGGAGGGGGGAGGGGAAGGAGGGGAAGGCCGGCTTAGGGGCGCTCGCTTCCGGAGGCCGGAACACGCCGCCGACAGGCTCCGCCCCCGCACCATCCTCGGACGGCCTCAGTGGGGCGCTCCTGGGGGCCCCAAGCGCTGCCTCTGAGAAGCTGAACATGGCGGGGGAAGTGGTGGGGTTGGAGGGGGGGGGCTTGGCCTCGTCCTCCCCCTGGCCCACCCGGAGCCCCGAGAAGCTGCCCAGGGTCTCCCCGGCTACTGGCACGCCCAGGGCGGGGGCCGTGGTGGAAGACGGGGGGGCGGGAGGCACAGGGGGTGTAGGGGAGTCCGGGGAGGTGGCCTTGGGGGCGAAGGAGAAGGGGGAGTCCTCCCCCACCGCTCCTGCACCGAAGACGCTCTTGGCAGCGAAGGAGAACTTGTTGGGATCTTTGGCTGTTGACAGAGAGAGAGAGAGAGAGAGAGAGGAGGAAGAGAACACAGACGTTACAGTGCAAGGAGTCAAAGGTCAAAGGCTAAACCCACCCAGATGCTACTGTTGCCTGTGTAGGCTGTGTACCTTGTGAGCCCCCGGCGGGCTGGGACAACGACGTGAAGCTGAAGCTGGAGGAGCTGAGGGAAGAGCAGAAACACTCCACGTTAACATCGTGCTAACGCCATGATAACGCCGTGCTAACGCCATGATAACATCGTGCTAACACCACGCTAACACTGTGCTAACACTGTGCTAACACCGCGCTAACACCACGCTAACACCACGCTAACACCACGCTAACACCGCGATAACACTGTGCTAACGCCGTGCTAACGCTGTGCTAACGCCGCGCTAACACTGTGCTAACGCCGCGCTAACACTGTGCTAATGCCATGCTAGTCTCGCAGAGCCAGCCTTTCCTTACGCAAAGTCTGGGACACAGCGCTGGCTAACTGCATCAGTATCCGCCTACTTGACATACAAGGCATTTTGATTCACATGCATGACGACCAACTACGTAACTCAATGACCAAGTTGGACGTTAAAAACTAAATAACTGGCTGTTTTACAGCTATTGTAAATATGTATGCTACGGTTACTTATTAATATGAATTTAAAATAAGTAAAGCACTGTGCTATCGTTGCACCGGAAAATCCGGAGACATACTTGTGAGTGACAATGCCAACAGCCAATGTACATCCGACAGTATTACTTCCCAAAAGTCAGAGAGTAAAGTGTGGAGCTTACATGCATCAGAAGTTAGCTTACGAGAGTTTATGCATCAGTAGTGCTAATGAACGAAACAGGAGACTAAAGCCATGATTACGACATGCTAACGCCATGGCAACAACATCCTAACACCACAGGCACACTGGTGTCGTCTGAGGAGGGAGGACAGGCGAGGGGATCAAGGGTGAGGAGGGAGACTCACGCTGCGTTGAAGGAGAAGCCCTTGCTGGGCGGAGGATCCGATGAGCTGGCGGGGGTCGGAGCACCGTCCACTTTAATCGGCCCTCCTGAAAGAGGGGGGCGACAGCATGACCAATAGGAACCCCCGGTGGCCGGCACACTTCTACCACGGATGCGGACGCCATAGATTTGAGAGTTTATAGAAATATGGAGCACAACATTAACGCTTTTGGTGCTTAAGTGGGGGGCAGGATGGTCTAGTGGTCTGGGTGTTGGGCTCCCAGCCGGAAGGTTGTGGGTCGAACCCCCCGTGTTGACAATAAGCATCCTTGAGCAAGAAGCCTAACCCCACACTCCTCCAGCCAGCAATCGCCATCGGTGTGTGAGTGTGAATACTGTACAGTGTTTTGAGTGGCCGGAAGGTTAGAAAAACACTACATAAATGCAGTCCATGTACCATTTTACCATTTAGGTGGGCGTGTCACAAAAGGCATGTTGCTGTGGAGGCTGACAGCTACATCTACCCTGCATGGCCTGAAACGATGTTAATTTACCTCAAAACAGTTTTTACTGTAGAAATGATGTCGTGGCCTCAGATTGATCGTAGGTACTTGGGAATTAATGTTATTTACTCAAAATACACACAGACACCCCCAGAAAGAAATAATGGTGGAATGGTATGGAGGAATCCGTGTAGCGCTCCATTGACTTGCATTAGACGGTCTGGTCTGCATAATGGGTAAACAGTCACCCCCCCCCCCCCTCCTTCCAAAAACCGAATGCGGATGTGCCGTCCATTGGAGCCTGTGCGTTAAATGGTACCCTCTGCTGACGCTGGGCATCATGTCAACACTAGAACATGCTGCTGTCGGTTTGGTCTCAAGGTGCGTTTGGGTTAAGCCCAACCCACCAACAGATCGGACAGCGACATCTGGTTGTCCTGCTCTCCCTGATTGGACCAAATACGGATATGGATATGGACCAAACCTCATGTCCAGGTATATACCCCGACTGACCCAGGGAATATATGGGAAAATGATCAAACTACAGTATATCGCTAAACAGTATTATTATTATTTATACATCTTAAAAACCGTATATATTGCCCAGTGTGTGTGTGTGTGTGTGTCTTGGGGGGGGGGGGGGGGGAGCACC
>JAODTR010006951.1:0-10514 GCA_025399935.1 Amblyopsis rosae | reverse complement strand
TCTCCGGCCAATCTCTCGCTCCATAGTCCCCTCACTCGCAAACAAGACCCCGAGGTACTTAAACTCCTTCACTTGGGTTAAGGACTCATTCCCACCTGGAGTAGGCCCTCCATCGGTTTCCGGCTGAGAACCATTATTATTTTATTTAGAAAAGTGCATATCTGTCTATGGCGACTATTTGCGCCAATAAAACAAACATATTGTGTCAATTACTCACTTCAGCATTTGGCTAATAAAACCTCTAATTTGATTGACACACAGGGGTGGATCTAAAGCAGGGGTGGGAAATCCTGGTCCTGGAGGGCCGGTGCCCTGCATGTTTTAGATGTCCCCCTGCTCCAACACACCTGATTCAAATGAATCCTGTGTGTATCAGGTGCAAACACCGCTCTTATCAACAAAGCCATAGCACTATGCTTTCGATGTGTGATGCGGCCCCATGGAGGACCGCGGAGCGATGCTGTTTTGATTTGAGCTCAAAGTTAGCAGAAATGACTGACCCTGCCTTAAGTGATGCGATTATGAGGGGGTCCTTGGAATTGTTTTGTTTTGAGAACCCCTGTGGTACACCATTATGCCACACCATGGAGGTTTGCACAGCGGGTGTACAACATCACCCAGACCCTAACAACTTCCCCATAACAAACTGTATTATGACACGTCGTATTTTCAGCCCTATAAAATCCTTCTCGCCGAGCGCAGGAAAATCAAGCAGGTGATCTTGCAGCTCTTGCCCTCAATCCCTTCTAGGCTAGTAATATGTGGTGCTCAAGCTGCACACATAAACACACAGGCCTAGTGTGCTTAGAAAGGAACAGAGACACGCTCATAGTAATTGTCTAGTGTCTCCAGATGAGCTCATTCAGTCCTGACGTAGCGTAGCGGTTGTGTACTAAGGGTTGGCCTTCTTAGGTTATGGTGAGCAGCTTTGCTTTGTCTACAGACAAGTCACTGAGATAGCATTCCTGTTAGATGGCTGACCTGAACAGCCCTTCTTTCCCAAGAGGAAACATTTCAAAGGCTTGCCATGCTTCCATTCGCGTGCCCTTTTTGTGGCTCCTTTTGCCAAACAAAACATTCCAGTAAAAATTGTGGACATTTTTTAAGTTTTATTATTATTATTATTATTATTATATTCTTTTTTTTTTACCTGATTGACTAATGTTTTTGTGCGTGTGTGTGTGTGCGTGTGTGTGTGTGTGTGTGCGTGTGTGTGTGTGTGTGTGTGTGCGTGCGTGTGTGTGTGTGTGTGTGCGCACTCTTGTCTTTGTCAGATATTGACGAGTGCTCGTTCGAGAGGACTTGCGACCACACCTGCATCAACTACCCTGGCAGCTTTGAGTGTTTGTGCCACAGGGGATACACTCTGTACGGCCTCACACACTGTGGAGGTGAGAACCTGCTGTGCGCCTGGTGACTGTGCATGTGCATGTGCGTGTGTGTGTGTGTGTGTGTGTGTGTGTGTGTGTGTGTCAAAAGCACCATGTTGTCAAGCAGCTAAGACCACATTCTAACAGTTTCAATGTGCCGATGCCGTTGATAGCAGTGATGGACTACTAGACTAAATGCACAATGACCAGTTGATGAAACAGGCTGTAAAGCTGCCATTAGCAGCACTGGTGACATCAGATGATGACACACGTTTGGCTTGTTTTCACTCAGTCATTGTTGTTTGTTTTAATATGGCGGTGACATTGGGTCAATTTGACTGTGGCTGTATTTACATGGCCTCAAACATGCTTCAGTTGCATATAAATAATAATAATTAGCTAGTTTAATGGTAATTCATGGCTCTAGATTGAACATTGTATCTGCTCTGGCCACTGATAGAAATGCATCATGCTGTGAAACATTTGTGTTCATAGCATGATGTTGTAAATATTTCAGTCTATGCCAGTTGTTAGACCATTGGCGTGGTTTGTCCATCAGAGAAGATAGACACTGTTGTGGCCAAGGCAGTAGCATTGAAGAAGCTGTGCTGCTTCTCTGCTTGTGTCCCAGACATTGATGAATGCAGCATCAACAACGGCAGCTGTGAGTATGGCTGTGTCAACACCCAGGGCGGCTACGAGTGCCTGTGTCCTCCTGGGCAAAAACTACACTGGAACAAGAAAGACTGTATCGGTAAGCACCATCTGTGTGTGTGGGGGGGGGGGTTGATTTGAAGGCACCTGTAGAGACGACAGGGCCACCGTTTTTAATGAGGCCGGTGTCTGGGGGTGGTTGTTATGGTGACGTTACCGTCTGCTCCTCAGAGGTGGTGAAGTGCCTGCCCAATGGAAAGCCAGCAGCAAGCGCCCAGCTGACATGCACCAAGACTGGAGGTCTGGAGGTGTGCTCCCTCTCCTGCCCCTCCAACGCTCTCTTCCTGGCAGGTACTGAGTGTCACAGCCTCACACAGTAGATATAAATGGTGACGTCACCCATAGCTTTACTTAAGAACGGACTTGAACACCGCGTTGTGCTGGCTCTGGCCGTTGCCATCTTTGCAGTACTTCACTCTGCCTGACATGCTCCCCATTCCCCCTTTTCATTCAATTTGGATACATGTATGGCTAATACATTTTTAACTGACGAGCTATAAATTATTTAGCCCCCTGTACAGTTGTCATGAATGGGGAAACTAGCTATAGACACCAGAACCGTTTTTTTAACCAGGCTGTAAACATGTTTATTTTTGCTGTAAAGTCAGACATTTTAATATTGGAGTCTATGGGGACTTCCTTTTGCAGCCAGCCTCAAGAGGCCATTCGATGAAATGCATGGTTTGGCACTTCCGAGTTGTATCCATTTCTCAGCACCGGAGGTTCCCGCTGGAGGCACACACACACACACACACACACACACACACACACACACATTCAAACTAGGACTGGTCTGAATACCATATACAATATGGTCTTCAAATTCTTGTCAGGGCTGTTTGCAGGCTTTCAATGTGTGCACAATATAGCAGGTACAGTCAACTGTAGGAACATTTATTTAGATCAGACACTATACTGTACTTTGATGTTTCTGTCAACCCTGTCCTGTGGATTTGGTCACAGGTTCTCATCCACATCACAGTTGATGTTTTCATTAACCAAACATCTTGAAGAAGCTTGGTGCATGGCGATCCCAGGCATAACATTGGTCATACTGTGATGTAATGTTATGCTTTCTCAATGGTCTGCAGTAGGGTGACTTGTTTGTGAGGGTGCCTATCATAAATCTTAAGAAATAATTTGGAGATACATTCCTCAGTTGGGTTAAGGAAAGGAGAGTATAGGGGTAAATTATGGATAGGCTTGAAACCATTCTCGCACCATTTGAGCGTGGTGGAACCTGACGTTATCCCACACAATGACATAGGTCAGCTCTACAGACCTGATTTACCTCATCGAGGAAGGTTACCAGGAGAGCTGCATTATATAATCAAATATAATGTCTGCGTCTCACCACACCATCTTACAATATAGCTGCACAAATGTTGATGTTGACCCCACGTTGTCCAGGTAGGTTGCCCGCTGGCCAATTACAGCCAAATTGTGACAATTTGTGATTGTTTTCAGCAGCATCCACATCCATCACCCTCTAAAAAGACATGTTGGAAAGATAATTACTAATGTAATTACAATGATGGACATTTTGGGGAGTATTTACAGTAAAAACATGCACCATGAAACTGAGCATACCTGAACATATGTCGTCAGTTGCTTCACTCTGTCGTATAGCTAGCTGGTACCTATCATTGGATTAATTTACAGAACTTGCTATATTGTGATATGTATTGGGATATAAAATAATCTATATCGGGATATGCCATGTTGTTCATATCGAACACCCATACTATCAACTGTATATTTATGTAAGCAACTTAATAATGTCTGTTAAAAACTTGAAAAAAATATACATGACAGTAAACCGTCTCCATCGGGACGCAAACCCCGCTCCCGCGGATTACAAAATGATGGCTTTAGCCAGGAGCCCAAGGGATCCCTATAGTTCACAAGAGCGTTCATGAGGTATCAGACAGTGAGATTTATGTAATTTAAGAGTAGGCCACTGTACAGTTAACAAGCTGACCATCATTACATAGGCCTACTGTATAGTCACCCTCTCTATCGCCATTGTGCGCACCCCGGCTTACTACCTACAGATTAAATATCTTACTCACTGTGCAGAAAGATCACCATGGAAAGCTGCAATTGTTAATGAATATGTGCTGTTGTTGAGACTCACAGACATCCATGCCGCACACAAGGCAATTACGCACGGATCCATGCACCGGCATATACTTTTGAACAGTTCTAATTCATCAATTTTGTTAATTATCCAATATCATTCTTATATCCTTTTTATCTCTTTCATAGTATTGACATAGTATTGACAATGTATTTCTATGATTACAACCATCCTTTCTTCCTGTGAGCTTAGCTGCCACACTTTCAACTCTTCTCTTTATTGACTTTGATATCCGACTATTAGTTTCTGATGTGGTACGGTTCTCGGAACCCGATGCATTGACTGCTGTAGTCATTTGCCACTCTGTTGACTTTCTTTCATTGCTGATACCAGAGGACGAACTTCCAAATATAAAATGTATCCTTGCCTCCACCTCTGTGATCAAAACGTCGATCTCAGTCAGTGAATTTTCTTTTTCATTTTTTTAAAAATGTTTTGGGGCTGGATAAGCTATTTCATATTGGACAACAGATGAAGACATGGGCGCATTTATTATCATTTGCATAGTAATTTATGGGAGGAGGTAAGGCAGGGTCAACGGCTCGTGCATGTACGCTAAAATACGCGTTTATTGGGATGTATGAAGGGAAGATGCGCAGGACCTAGCGTACGCATGGTTTCATACATCTGAATATTTTTGTGCGTACGCCATCTTTTAGTATGAAAGCTGCGCAATTGTTGATATATGAGGCCCCAGGAGTTGTTAGTCATCATTAGCAACACTAGACAAAACTGGCTGATTAGACGAATGTCTATTTTTAGACACCACAATAACCAAAGTCTCCTCAATTCCTCCCTGCCTCGCTAAGTAAACTACAGTAACTACAGCTCCGTGGGGTCAACCACTCAAGCGTCCTTGCTGTTGGTTGAGGCTGTGCAATCAGCAGTCAAAGGTCAGCTGTGTTGAACTCTAGACGAAGGGCAGATGTAATTTGGTTTCACCACAGCAAGCAAGGGTTTTATTCGCACCTTTGCTCACATAGAATGGAAGTGAACAGGAGGCAAATATTGTCAGCTGTCAATTTCACACGTGACCGTACCCTTATGTTGTAGTGACACAACGCACTTCAATATACACTACGTATGTACGTACCACCATGTGAAATAAATCACCTGTAACGAGTTTAGTAGTATCAATGACAATGGTGATTAGTGTCAATGGATCACATTATCTAAAAATGTTTATTATCTAAACATGCAATATTATTAGTCAGTTTCCATAAAACAATGCATTAAGAGTAATGCAACAGTTAGTTATCATGTATAGCATTAGCATCAACTGAAAGTTATAATTACAGTATAATTTGATGCTACTGCTCAAAATGATGTTGCATAGATAATTGTAATGAAATGAATAGGCATTTTACTTTTGAAATGGTAATACTTTGATGTTAAGTTGTGTCATTTTGAACAGGTGATCTTAGTTAAATGAACCAATGATCTTAGGTTTATGTATATTGTGTCCAAGCAATTTTGTCTAGATTTGTGAAAAATGACACCCAGGTTCCAATATTTGGGGCAAAGTGATACAAAAATGTACAAGTGGAAACTTCTATTAACACTAATTTACTTATCTGTATATTGCACATATTGCTGCCCTCTGGTGGTGAGAATAAGTAGTCACATGACTCTAGAATAGATCAGTCCTGTGCTGTCTTTGTATGGCAGCGCTACCTGATGAGTGCTTTCATGACGAACATTATCGATTTTTCTGTCACTAACGACTCCTTGAGGGGCGCTGAGGCAGAGATTAATGTAGTTTTTTATCCAAGAATAAGGTTTTCTTGGCGTCGCCCCACAGAATACTTTGGCAGGCGCATGCAATAGTAGGCTACTTTGCTGAAACACATCTGCAAATTGATTACATTCTTTGATCGCACCATTTTTCCGTAGCACCGCGCTGGTTTGTCTTGCCAATAGTGCATGAGTGTGATTGATACAGTATGTCTCAGACACTTAGTGAAATATTTGCCTTTTTTAATTTTTTCGAGGGGGGGACATTTAAATTCCTGTGGCTTCATGCTTTCTCTGTCTCCCATTTATCACTTGACTTTTATGAGTTCTGAAGTCTTCAGGCCCCATTTTGGGCTTCTTTGCATCTGTGTTTGTTGAAACAATGGGTGCATATATCTCATTTAGATTGTAATTGTACTACTGTAGTAGTCTGTGAATTACGTTTTTACTACATTATGTAGTTATTATGAGTGTGTGTGTGTGTGGTAGGCAGAGTTGGGTAGTTACATTTTAAATGTAAATGTAGTCTGTTACAGTTACAAGACAAAAATGATAATCACTAACATCATTTTTGGATTAGCTGCATTAAGTAACATAATCTGATTACTTTCCATTACTTTTAGATTACTTCACGTCAAAGATTGTTCTATGAAATGCCATCCAAAGCAATTCACTGTGTTGGCGCGCCAAATCTTTCTACTTGTATGACCGTTGCTCAGGGGATAGATTAAAGTAGGACTTTATTTCATTTATTGATTGACGTCAATTTTTTAATGCATTTTTCTTCTGCAAACTTACCTTATAAATTTAAAAGTAGTCCTAGAAGTATTATCACATTTTTTTAAATACCTGTAATCCAATTCCACTATTTTAGCTGGCAACTGTAATTGAGTTCAGTTACTGTTTTTTTTTTTCTCTAACCAGTCACTTCCCAACCCTTTAATAGTAGTAGTAGTAGTAGTAGTAGTAGCAGTAGTACTGTAGTAGCAGTAGTAGTAGTAGTAGCTCTGTTTTGACATACAGTATGTCTAGCTCTTAACTTTGGCTGATAGCACAGCCACAGAGAATGAAGGAAACGGTCAAAGAGAAACACATGCGTGTTGAATAGTCACACAGCAGCACCTTTCATGCTCTCCCTCTAATCATCCAGTGTGCTTACTGCATGTGTGTGGTGTGTGTGTGCGTGTGTGTGTGCGTGTGTGTGTTACAGACTCAGAGAACAGCTACACACTAAGCTGTGGGGTCCAGATCCAGTCAGGGAAGGCTCCCCAGAAAAGAAACGCCACTACATCCTTGCCTACTTGTACAGGTACAAGACCCAAAGCATGATGAGAGCCAGGCCTACTGCAGCTGCCCGTGGCACAATAATGTTAGGCTAATCACAGTGCACACTCTGTGTGTGTGTGTGTGTGTGTGTGTGTGTGTGTGTGTGTGTGTGTGTGTGTGTGTGTGTGCATGTAGACACTCTGGCCCCTCCCATCAAACAGAAGGCAAGGTTTAAGATCAAAGACGCCAAGTGTCACCTGCGACCTCGGAACAAAGAGAAGCACAGAGACTCATCCAGGCACAGCCTGCAAGGTAGAGCACCGCTCACACACTGGCGCTTTTATATACACTGATGCTACACACAGTGCTACACACCGGTGATACACACCGGTGATACACACCGATGATACACACCCGTGCTACACACTTGTGCTACACCAACACGTTCTCATTCCCAGCTCGTCAAAAATTGCAGCTTGGTCAATGGCCTTCCTCGTCAATTTTCAAGTGTTAGCAAGCCTTTGGCGTCTTAGGATGAAGACTTTGGTCATTGACTGTTACGGCAAGACTACGGAGTTACCACAGGTTTATTTTTAGCTATATGGGCATGCAATTTCAGCGCAAGTATTAGCTCCTGGTTGTAGATAAATAATCAATATACAATCAAGACATATTAAAAATGTAATTACTTGAAATCATAGGCTACACACAGCCTATACCGAAATATAACTATTACTAAACTATTACATTTTATGAATTCAGGTAATTACATACACACTCAACACATTCATGTCCTGGATTGTCTATAGTTGTTTTGCTTTGGCACTCCTCTCTACTCCCCTGGCAATAGGACTTGCACTCTTATCCCCCACCCCCAATTCCATGTTACTATGTGTGCCACATATACAGTAGTACTACTGCTGTAGCACACCTGCTGGCTGACATTAGGTACTACAGTTTATGTGGTATTCTTTTCCTTCTGGGCTGAATACAGTGATCTTGTCTCCTCTAAGCCTTAGTGTGTGCGTGTGTGCATGCGAGTGTGTGCGTGCGTGCGTGTGTGTGTGGGTGTGCGTGTGTGTGTGCGTGTGTGCGTGCGTGTGTATTTGTGTGTGCGTGCGTGTGGGTTTGTGTGTGTGTGCGTGCGTGCGTGCGTGTGCGCGCGTGTGTGTGACAGGAGGCCAGTTCCCCTGCACAGACGACTGTCAGGTGATGTTTGTCAATCTAAAGTGCGACTCGTCCAAGAAGCGTCGGCGGGGACGCAAGTCTCCCTCCAAGGAGGTTTCACACATCACCGCTGAGTTTGAGATGGAGATGAAGGAGGAAGAGACATCAGGTTAGCATGAGTGTGTGCCCGTGTGTGTGTGTGCGTGCGCGTATGCGTACGTGTGTGTGTGTGCATGCGTGTGTGTGTGTTGTACGCCTTCCTCCTAGAGGTAATGTGTCAGATCTAGTGTGTAGTATCTTCTCATATTTTAAACAACATACACACACACACACATGCAGTATGCGTGGGTCTGTCTCTGTTCAGCTCCTCTACTTGTCAATAACCTAACCCCACACATCCATGTTATACTACATTTAATATTGACAATCATTCATATCAGAATCACTTTGTCATTTCACATTCATTAATCACACACGGCCATTCATAAATACAATGTATTCATTTATTTACAATGATATGTTATGATAGAATATTGAATTCATACAAATGTACAGTGTAAATATAGAGGAAGATTACGGTGGCAGTACAAATTATTACCATCACATGGAAGGGAGAAAATAAAATAGACTTCTTATTTATAAAAGATTAAATCAACTAGATAATATTATAGATAAGATAAGTGGAGTTTAGTGGATAAATGGCTGAGACAATAATGTTGCAATTTAATTTTGAGTATAAAGTTGACATTTACAATCTAAAAGAATTTTAGCCACATTAGAAGTGGCCCAAATACACAGTGGAAGATGGTTGTGCATAAAATGGCCACTCCTTTACTGTGTGCGTGTGTACTGTGTACGTGTGTACTGTGTGCGTGCGTGCGTGCCTGTGCATGCGTGTGCGTGCGTCAACAGACTTGTGTAACGTGGAATGTGTGAGGGAGAGGATGAGGCAGCGGCTACAGAATGCCATGCGAACCCTCCGCAAGTCCATCAACAAGCAGCAGTTTTACATCCAGTTCTCTGGCACCGAGTACGAGGTGGCCCAGAAGCCAGCGCGTGTTCCGGAAGGTGCTGAGGCCTGCAGCACGGGACAGGTCCATCGGGACGGCAAGTGTGGTGAGTACACCATAGGTCCGTAGGTAAGAGCGGCACCCTGCAGCTTAAAGCTGGAGTCAGGCTCTCTCAGAAGCTCCGCCCACACATTGCCAAGGCTAGGATAGAGACAGAGCGCAACGCGCCATACTCTGAAAACCACGCCCACCGGGGGGGGATACCGTACTCAGCGCTCCATTGACTGCATTGTGTTAAGATATGCTAATGTAATGTAACCTTCCTAGAAGATATTTGGTGAATTTGACTAAATGTGTATTAGCTTACAAATAGCTTGCAATAGCTGACTTTACATTTAAATGCCCTCTGTCTCTATTGTGTTGTGTGGTGCGCTGTGCACCACCTTGTTTGTGTTCCCATAGAGACAAGAGATTATTTATCAGCACACACTCAGGACAGACAGTGTATTTGATACATTTGATAAAACGTGCATCGGATTAGAATGGCTAGCCCCACATTTAATGAACGCCAGTCAAGGTAGCAGGCCTTCATGGCATGTACTCCAGTATACAGTAAAAGCATGTGTACTGTATGCATTGTGTATCTCAGCGAGCTGTGGCTTGGGGACGTTCTACAGCGGGGAGCAGGAGCAGTGTGTCCCGTGTCCTCCAGGCACATACCAGGACATGGTGGGGCAGCTGTCCTGCGAGCCCTGCCCCAGCACAGAGGCACAGGGGGTGGCTGGTGCCAAGAACGTCTCCCAGTGTGGAGGTGAGAGCCTGTCCATGCTGCCAGTACAGCCTGACACTACTCAAAAACTACTGCTATTCTCATGCTACTTAGTAGTAGTATTAATATGCAATGGCATGTGTGTTTAATTAAGGAACTGTTAACAGATTTTATAGATATTTGGCTGACTGGTAATTGCATCTGTATTACAGTTTTTTTCAATCGCTAACAAGCGTTTGTCCAAACAGTTGTCAAATTTCAAAACTCTGTGGCCATACCATTCACACATTTCATGTCGTTTTCACACAATATGCAGTCAGTGAACACATTTCTACAATGCTTAC
>JAODTR010006950.1:0-10514 GCA_025399935.1 Amblyopsis rosae | reverse complement strand
TGTGTGTTTGTGAGAGAGAGAGAGAGAGAGAGAGAGAGAGAGAGAGAGAGAGAGAGAGAGCGAGAGAGAGAGAGCGAGAGAGAGAGAAGGCCATATTGAATTGGGAATGAAGAATTTGTTTTCAGCATGTGGGAAGGTCCTAGCTGTATCACACACAGACACACACACACACACACAAACACATTCTCACACATAGCATTTCCTGTTTGTAAGAATGCTATTTCCTGCAGGGAGAAGTATGGGAGGAGGGCATGTACAAATCAATGTAACCCACTAGCCTATCTATCTGATGTACACCATAACCACAAAATATTAGCTAAGCCAGCCCCTTGAGTTGACAACACTCAAATAGCCACAGAAAAAGTTGTACAGTTTTGAATGACAGCCCCAAATTGTTTGTTCTATTCTAGACAAATTGTATATTTTTGGTAATTTACATGACATGTAATAAACAGGAAGATATCTAATCTCATTAAAACAATGTATTAATTCAAACATTTTATGTTTGTAATGATATCATAGTTTGTACACGACCCCAAATACACTGACAGGACGTTTGGATGGGCCATCAGATTTTCTATATTTTATTCTGTTTGGAATCTTGCCGTTTGTGACTAAAATAACACAAACCGGTATGCTGTATTTGACTGCCCTCTTCTGGAGACAGTATATTACTACACACGCATTTGATCCATAAATCAGGTGCAAATGTTTTTAAAAAATGTTGTTCTTTTCACCTTCATGGTTAAGATTAATTAACAAAAAGATGTTACTCTAAAGCAGGATCACTCCAGGCAGTTGATGGAATATATTTTATTTTGGGCAGGTCGCTGGTGTCTTCAAGAGGAAAGCCATGGGGAAATTGAACATGGAGCAGGATTTAGAGCCACGGGATGCTTAGCTGAATGGATAGCAAGGGGAAGAGCTGAGGAACACAACAGAGTAGATCTAGCAGGCGTCAGAAAATCAGCCTCCCTCTCTGAACTGTGAACTCTTAGTAGAGGATAATAACTACAATAAGAACTACAGTATGCTGCCCCCTTCTGGCCACATCTCTACCACTTAAACATATGCCTTACTGTCTGATGTGGGCAGGGACATTGTTCCTGAGAGGTGATACGGAATGTTGCCTGCTTGTGGCCACATGGCGTATTGGGGTACTCTAATACTACAGAATTAGGGAATCTTAAACATTATGTTCTGAATCATGCAGTCTGAATGCAGTACCTGAAAACAGCTAAAAATGTGTCCACCATCATACACACATACAGCAGCTGATAGACCTGTTTGATTCTGGTATTTCAAAACCCCTTAGGTGTATACATCAATGTTGATGAGCGTGACCTTCCTGAATAGGCAATATCAATACCATGTCAATTGACCAGAGGACTGGTGAGTTTTGTTCCTGGGATTTTGTGTGCTTTATAGACTTTTACTGATTTTGATTCACTTATTCTAGCTGCTCAAATGACTAGAGGCCTTGTTCATATTGCCACACCAACAAAATATGTTACTGCCATTAGTAGTGACACCACTAAACAACACATTAGCATACAGTGGAATTGACTGATGGTAATTCAGTTGCTATGGAATGTCCTTAAAGGGCTGTAAGTGACGTTCTAGTATTTATTTTGAAGTAAATAATTTGACAGACTAATGGCACCACTATAAATCAGACTATTATTGGCTATAAATGTAGTGCCTCCACAGGGTCCCCTGGTAAGACTGTAAAACTGATATACGTTTCTCTTGAAACAGAGCTGGCTGCATTTGTCCAATTCATATTTAAGATAGTAACTTTTGAACAAGCAATAGAAGAAGAAAAAATGTTAATATATTAAGCAATTTATTTTTCAGTTTAATTGAACATTTGAAGCAGAACCACAAATGAAAATTACCAAAACCTTCTTACAAAGGAAGAAATTCTTTAACCTTATTTGTAGAGCTTTTTCTCCACCGTGGTCCATATTTCACAGTCTGCGAATGCCATTCTGCTGCCAACCTCTGTGGTTCCCTGAAATAATTCCAGATTATCCAGTCAAGCAGAAGCAGAACGGATTCTTGGTTGGGGGGGTTCATGGGGTTATCAAGTGATGCTTTCATTGAATTACCACGATTATTGCTTTGCAGACTTACAGAACTATTGGAACATTTTGGTCACAAAAGTCAAACAGGTCTAATTCACATTGCTTGATGCAATTCAACCATAGTCATTGCTTGAGATTTTTTTTTTTTTTTTTTGTAACTTGTAACAGGAGGCACTATTTTGTAAATTGTCATGCGCGCACGCACGCACACGCACACACACACACACGCACACGCACACGCACACACACACATACACACACACACACACACACACACACGTATACATACACACACACACACACACGCACACGCACACACACACACATGCAAAAATGCCTTCAATATGTATGACCCATTACCACATTCTATCAAAATAATAGTCAATGCAGGACATTGTTTCACAATCATACACTTTGAAACATTGTGTTGCCAATGCTTATACAACCTATCCCCACCTCCCCCAAACCCCTCCCCCTTCCTTCGCCCAGTGACACTGGTCCTGGTCCTCCCCACCTCACCATTCTTGCTCTAGTGGAACTTTTAATGCAGCATGGCTCATATTTCTGCTTCCCTTGTGCACGGTGCAGTTCCAGGCAGCCACAGTCTGCACACAAACCACTTCCCCTATCTAGAGGCACGGAGAAATCAACACAGGCAAATGAAATGCATGACAGAGGAAGAGAAATGTGGGACATACAGAAGCAGACTGTGTGTGTGTGTGTGTGCGCGTGCATGTCGTGCATGCGTGTGCGTGTGCGTGCGTGTGCGTGTGTGCCCATCATGCAATGAGCTTCGAGTCAAAACTATAATAACTAATAAGTTGAACTGAGTGTGTCTCCTGTGTGTTGCTGTTGTAGAATAAGTGGACAGCTCCACATTTCACTCAACCCAGGAGAGCCATCTCTCTGATCTCACCTCAGCCTGAGACATTTTCCACCCCATTTTCATTTTCATTCGTGTGTGTGTGTGTGTGTGTGTGTGAGAGAGAGAGAGAGAGAGAGAGAGAGAGAGAGAGAGAGAGAGAGAGAGAGAGTACATGTTCTCCCACCCTTTGCTTCCTCTTCTCATTTTTCTTCTCTGCTATTATTTCACTTGATGGTCATTGGATGTTGGAGATAGCTTACATGCGTGCCTGCTATATCGATTACTACCTAGGACAGTTACATACCGAAACAACACATGCCTACATGGTAGACTATGGGAATTGCATGTAGACATGTCAAACATTCAAGAAAAGCATTTATTACAAAGTTGCTCTATTATAAAGACTTGCCTTAAAGATTATTGTTGGGTTTGCCTGATACGGTATTACATAATTTCTTCGATTATATCGATCCCAACAATTGAATATGATGTACGTTATTTTTTTTTGAGTGTATTTTACCACTGTACCACTGATGGCCATATGTCAGAAGATGCTATCTGCTGTATATGTTTTTAATTTCCCTTAACCAATGTTAAAATGAGTAATGCTATAATTATTTAAAGTTTAAAGCCTACAGGATCTTGATAATCTTACTGTACATGCCAGTAAGAGTTCAACCTTTTTCCAACCACTATATGTAACCACATAATACTAGTATTTTGAAAGAAATTGACAAAATAAATAATAAACAGCCTCTAATGTTTTTTTCTTTGAACTCTATTAAGAAAAACAAGTCAGCCGTGATGTTGATGAATCTATAATCGTATCATCTCCAGGGCAGCATGGGTGTCCAGTGCGTGCTAAATCTCCTGCTCTTGCTTCGATTATTGCAGCTCCTATCATGCTTACACAGTTTCTATGCCAGCCAGAGGTTCTCAAAGCCAGGCTTAGCACTAGCAAGCCAGGGCTTATCGCAAAAGCAATGGTATGCCATTGAACCTTTAGAGATATGCTTTCTTCAGAGATTAGTGCTGCTAAACCAAATTATAAACATCTGAATCATGCTAACGACTTAAGGTCAAACAGACTGGTAACCTAAAAACAACATTCAAAAGTTTAAAAGAATTATGTCAGCATTACTGATTTTGAACACATTAAAATATGCTACTTGGGGAATGTACTGTGTGTACACTAAGAGTAACCCAGCAAGAGCCTTAAATATTTTCTACTAATTAATCCACATTTATGGACTTGATGTCAAACAACTGAATTCAAAGGTACATTTGTAATTCTGTTTTGTATTGAATCTTAGAATGTTCATACATGGCGGCTTGCCAAGAGATAAATTCCAGCCAATGTGGAATTGGTCCAGGCTGCTTCTGGATTTCAATAACGTGAGAGATGTATTTACAGAGGTCTGGAAATGTTCTCAGTATTCCAACACAATATCCAGGGCGACTTCTTATCAAAATCAGATGAAAGACTTTGCATCCATTTTTTTGTATAAATTAACTGTAATGTGACTGTGCTGTTATATTTGTCCATATTTGATATATTATCTCATTGTTTAACAACATATAATTAAATGTAGGATATATATTTGGAAAGAAAGTGGAAGAGCATAGGAAGTATTGGATTTTGAGAGGATTATTGACAGGTGGTTTGAAATGTCTTTATGGTCGTTTGATCAAATACAATAATTAAATAATTTGCTTCATATGTTACCGGTTGATGGTCACAGAAACAATTATGTAATTCCCATTCAGGCAGATAGGCATTGGGTATAGTCAGAGACCTTATTCATTTATTTATATTTTATTTATTCATATATTATAAGTTATATGTAATATGTATTATCTATATTTGTACGTGGGCATAAAAAACAGAACTTGCACCATCCTCCTGTATCCAGAGGTCTACAGAATTCAAACTGTTTATGATTGAACAGGTGTTATGGCTTTTAGCATCCACAGTAAGTTTATTTACATGCAATATCTGCAGAGAAAAGGTACTTAGTATGTAGGGACTTATTCCTGGAATGGCGCCTTAGTTCTACAGTAAATCACAAAACAGTAGGAACTGTCGGAAAGAAGGTTACAAGTCTGTATTGGTATTTCCACCAAAACAACTAATTCCTGGCATCCAGCTGTTTGGCAGAGCAGCACTCACTACCTATGTTTAGTTACATTATTTCAAAAAGGCCTATTTAGGTTTATTTTGTGGAATCTAAGTCATTGCTGTTGCTTTGATATAGTGTGTATGTCTAATGTCTACTATGTACAAAGAGCATATAGATCCAGCTGTTCGATTACGCAATGACACATGTAGGTTAGTATCCCCTAAGAACTGACTGAGGGCAAATGCATTACATTTTGTGTCTAAGGGCATGGGAAGTCTGTCTTTATTATTTTTTCTATTTTAAAATAGACTATTTGCACCCTGGTGAGAATAGAGTCATGACAGCTATTTTTGCTGTTTACAATAGGCTACGTAAATACTGTACGTTCGCTTGAGAGTTCAACAATGTGTGCTGATTATCTCAGTGTTGTACTTTTAATGCCAAGGTCACTGGATTGAAATCCATGCTATACATATTGTTGTTCTTTTTGAAACATTTAAAAATAGCTCCTTAATATTACTGTAACTTGCGGTTACACTGTATGAACCCTCCCAGACTCACATACACATCTGGGGCTGGCTGGAGGACAGACATTTTGAAGTTAGGCTACATAATGCTGATGTCATATCCTGCAGTGGCTTGAAAACTCGGTGACAGCTAGGTGACAACAAATGGCTGTGGCCTAGCAACCAAACATTAAACAGTGATGAAACTGTTTCACATGTAGGCTATTCACAAGGGTTTAGCAAAGTCTCTGCTTATTTATTTTTATTTATTATGCTGAATAAGGCTATTTAGTATACATTATATTTGTATTATGATGAGCTCCCAGGCGATGCTAAGAAGCATTAATTGACACTGATTTGGACCACACCTGTTTGTTTTCAACAAGTTGTTTTCAACACCATCACTTTCAGGTGCAAATAGCCATATTGGCTATTCACACTGAGAGCAAATAGCATTGTTGCTAATTGACACCTGGTAAAGTAAATTGGATGTAAGAAATATATCGCAAATATTTATTTTATATTTTCTTCAACATTAGATAGATTTTTGTATAATTACATGTCCCTTGTTGTTGACATCAGGTCATGGTTTGCCACAAAAATTATTAAATATGGCATCAAATGCCCTCCCTCAAAAACACTTCTATTGTTTGAAGTACTGTACTCAGAGGGCCTCAATACTTGGTTGTGTTGAGTGTTCTCATGGAGAACAGGGTTGACAATAAATAGGAAAAGCAAGGAGAGGATATCGTTTTTCGGTTGCTATTTTGCTATTTGTCAAAGAAAACTACGGCATCTTGATTAAGCCATCTTCCTCATCAGTGTTAAAATCCTGATTGGCCTGTTACCTCCTAATCTCCTGACAGCTCAATGTCTGTCTCCCTCAATTATTTCAATATCTTACAGAAATATGTTTTTAATATCTAAAAATATAGTTTGCTTCATTCAGTGATCCATTTCCTGAAGTATGGAAAATGGTGGAAAATGAGAAGAACCAAGTCCCACTGTCTCCTGCCATTTTCTAATGACTGAACTTGTGCTCTGCTAGCCACACCCCCATTGTGTTACAGAACGGGAAAGCCATTGATGTCCTCTTTACAGTACATTAGGACCCAACAAGACAGCATTAATGCTGTTTGAATTAGAAGCGGACAAATATGAATTGCGGGATCTCATGTTGTTGAGTCTTATAGCACTAGCTGCTCAATAATCACACTGCAAAGAGATAACATTGTACATATTGCCTGCATGCATAGGCATAGATTTCATTTGAACATTCAGGGCCCCAGTGTGTCTTTCAAAATTGTATTGGGGGGGTAGGGGACAAATACACTCGTTCTAAATATTGAGAAGGACGCATCCCTTGCATCCCCCCCTATGCCCATGCCTGCATGATACAAATAGCAAGGCAGCTTCTGTATCGTTCCTCATTTAAACATTAGCGCTATAGGAAAACAATGTGAAAATGAAATTTTAAATTCATCGGTGGTGATAGAACACCAACATAAGCAGTCTGACTAACTTCTTATAGGGCACACATCTTGTCCTGTCTAATAAAAAGCTCTTAACACTCTATACATACACAGTGGGGAAATGCTGAATTATGCCAAATCTAGTACAAAAATAAGTTGACAATTTAACCCTCATGTTAACCGTAGCTGCTACACCCTGCCTATGTTCTAGAAAAACTAAAATAAATTCCACGGCAAGATTTGCTACAGTACCCCTTGATGTGTTGTCGAGTGTATTTAAACACTCTGTGAAGGGGACTTAACTTGGTTTTTGAGCGGTCAACCTACAATAAATAATTATCTATAAGCTTCTGGAGGCCTGATAATTACGACTGTTTGGTTTTCCGTTGAGATCCAGGAGGAGAAGAATCGTTTTTCCTCCTCTACAGTTTTTCCATCTGTTTTCAAATGCAAACGCAATGAAACAGAAGTATGTGTTCACCCAAGCTGAAGATGACATGATGAAGGCCAAGGTTTATTTTAGACCGCAAGGCTGTATGACCTAAGCGTCTGTATGAGAGCTCATGTGTGTGCATCCTCATGAGAACAATTTATAGATAATAGCATGTGAACAGTGTCCTACAAAAGGCACTGTGAAATACATTTCCTCAAATGGTAATTGAATTATCTGAGACAATGACAAAAACGTATTTACTATTATTGGCCAGAGCCGATTAGCAAAGACAATCATGGAGGTAAAACATTAATTATACTCATGTAATAAATACAGAAATACCATTCCCAAAACATTTTAGGATTACGTAATAACCGTTGAATATTAAAGCTTATTCCCAGAGTAAGTTGTATGCATTGTGTAGCTCACATGTTGAGAGAGATAGCCTACAGTAGGTCTGAATGTTCCATTGTGATCCATCTTGTGGTGTGTGGCTTTAGTTTCCACATCAGTGTTGCTACTGGCACACATCAACCTGCTCAGCATTCAGCCAGAGATCTGGAAAAGTTAGAATGACTCACACAAACCCAGACAGAAACATTTCTCTTCTCTTCCTTTATTTGTTCTCTGTGCCTTTTTTGAGTCCATTTTTAGTATATGCGGAGATGCTCCAAATGCATTTTTGACTGAAAGAAAGGAATGTATTAAAATATTTATACTTGGTCTGTATTGGCTGTTGTAGGCCTACATTCAATAATTAAGCAGAGCAGTGAGCTAGTTAGGTAAGTTAGGCTGGATCTTATATATAATTGCCCTTCCATCACAGCTACACATTTCTTGGACCTAAAATGCACATACAGTAGAAAAGTTGGCAGTGATAGCAATAGGCAGCATCTGTAGAATGCTGAGCAAGGTCCACTGAGGGTTACACATCCATTTATTTTCCTTAAAGCACAAAGAAGTTAATAACATAGCAAGACAACCAAATATGGTAATGGTAGGAAGTACTGTATTTTAATAATAAGTTTTTCTTTCTCTGTCAAACCTGGACAGTATAGCATAGTACAATGCAGAAAGTAGTCTGTGGGGTTGTCAACATGCAGGGCCTCATGAGGGGGTCTAGTTATCATGCAACATTTCTTGTTCAAGGGAAGATATATAGTCTTGTCTGGCAGTGTCCGATACAACCATAGAGTCTGTAAAATATCAGTGTCCTTACCATGTAAACAGGTTATTTATAAATATATAATAGATGTATTTATTTTGTCAAAATGGTACATTTCTCCCACTTTCCCAGAATCCTCCATGCACACGTATACTCCTTGGCTGTGAATTATGGAACGCTACTTTCACAGTCGGTGGTCTTCCACCCGCATACAGTACAACATTTTAAAAAGGGTTTCCAGGAAACAACCATGACACCAGTGTGCTGCGATAACACATGACAACTGATCCCAATGGATTATGAAGTGGGTGTGGAAGGTTTTGTGTATATTGCTGTGGCCGTTATAACTTCATATAGATCTCCTTTACATGTGAGAGACTGCACAAATGTGATCCCAAGCATCAGTTTAAAACGAAGTCTTTATTGTTCTGAATCCATGCACACATTATTGGACCAGGCCAGAGAGAGAGAGGGGAGAGATAGATTGTGAAAGGCAGGGGGAGGGAGAGGGTGCATTAGGTTGTGTTGTGATTGCTGGCTTTGAAGAAATGCAGAGAAGGTTCAAGAAAGTTAAAACCTAGAACAACACGACAGTGTATTGGAGTAGTTTGTTTGAGGGAAATTATATAATGTATCGCACAGGAACATCTTTGCTCTACTTGTCCACTGTGGTAGAATGTATTTATTGCATGTTCAGAAAACTATTATTTCAAAAGACGAGCGATTGTAGGCACTCTTCAATATACAGGCAAGGGTATTAGCCTGGTGTGTGGCTCTCCAGGCCCTCTACAGAGGCTACAGTAGCTGAGGAACCTAGCACCTAGGGCAGGGAGGTCCTTCTAGATGACTGTTTTACTGACAAGGATACATGTGGGGCTCAGCATGTGGTGTGAACCAAGCCTGAACCTCCATGAAGCCTGGCTATGTGTTTCTTTCTTCTGCTCCCAGTGGACGTGACCTTTGTCTGTCTTAAGCTCCTGTCTGTCCCTGTACAGGCAGCCATATTCTGCACACACACACACACACACACACACATACATACAGATAATCCAGGGGTGGCCGGGGTAATTGCTAGCAGTTGTAGGCTACCCGGGTGTTGAGGTATGTCCTGAAAGGTTGATGTAAATACAGCTCCTGTTTAGTATTGGTTTCACTCTGCACCTCACACAAACACACAGCGACTCTGCACATCTTTAAGAGGATACAGAGTCAAAACAATGGCTTGTCTACATTTTCACTGTAGTGCTTCTTTAGCTTCCCATTGGTTCCCCTTCCCAACTAGTCCCTCATCCCACTTCCTGAACGTGAGTTAAATATGGCAATTTTGGTCTGCTCACCCCCCTGGCCTGGAAATACTGACAGAAAGAGTACAGCTCCGTAAACTGCACTGGCACGCCGCCACCATTGAGAAACAGACCTTCATCTTAATTGTAGGTTCCTCTTGGATTTATCATTTGTTCTGCAAGCTGACAGTGAGAGATTCTTGAGCTATGAGTTTATGCCCGCATTACTGGTTGGGGAAATTCTTGTTATGAAATGTTTTAATGTTTTTCTTCAACGTCTTAGTTTATAAACCCCTTCACCTCAATGTTCTTGCCAACTATTGGAATGTTTTGTTCCGGGGTGGAATGGCAGGGCATCCAATGTTTTATACAGTAGTCTATTTCTTTCTGATATTGCCTTGTAGTCTGATTGTAAAACAATATCAACGTTATTGTCGTTTGTGACATCTCAAAGCTATCTGAGTATGAAACAATGTTCTTATCTTAGAATAACCCATGGTATATACTGTTGAACCAGTACTTAAAAAGCCCAGTTTGGACCCCTCACTACCTAAGAATTATAGGCCAATATCAAAACTGCCAT
>JAODTR010006949.1:0-10514 GCA_025399935.1 Amblyopsis rosae | reverse complement strand
CGCCCTATGTCTGACTTGCTGAATGTATCAATGCCCACGATCAACGCAGAAAAAATGCGCTACCGATACGGGCAGATGAAATCCACTGGCAGTCTGCGGGCAATTTGCATAATCTGTCGGAGCAAATATTCCATGCGAGTGTTTAACAGGCTTTAGTAGCCTACAGTACAACGGCTATTTGTCTTTCTTCTGTACAAATTAGCTGGCTTCCACCTCATGTCAACTTGTAAAATTACCGTAAGGCTGACTTTCAGTCTCTCAGTCAATATTTACTTTCCTATATTCGACACAGCGCGCTGCGCTGTATGTGAGGTCTTGTTCATTTGTGCATGCGGGTCACTTCGGAACCGTGATCAGTTCACACTAGAATCTGATATGTGCAACATTTAACAGGTAATGTGAACAGCAAAACAAAAAAATCGGATTTGAGCACTAAATCGGAATTGAGCATTAAGGATTGCAGTGTGAACGTAGCCTTACAGTATGTACGTGGACCTTTTAAATGTCATTGTAATGAATAGTTGTCCAATCAATACTAAATGGACTGCATTTATATAGCGCTTTTCTAACCTTTCGGCCACTCAAAACGATTTACATTATTTTGCCTCACATTCACCCAGTCACACGCACATTCATACACCGATGGCGATTGCTGCCTTTCAATAGCGCGACCAACCACCGGTTAGGGATTAGGCATCTTTCTCAAGGATGCTTACAGGTAGGTCAACACCGGGATTTGAACCCACAACCTTTCGGCTGGGAGAGCACCCAGACCACTAGGCCATCCTGCTCCCTATACTACATCACTGCACAGACAGAAATAAATATAAAGTGTAGTTAGCATTTGTCCTTGTCAGCAGTAAGTGGCACTGGCTTGTAATCCAATGAAACACAAAGCATAATAATAAGTCCTCAATACAGAAATCAAAATAGAGGCTGAATGTAAATATGGCTTCAGCACTCCTCCTCAGCCATCCTATCAGGACAGGCTGATTGACAGGTGGTGGGCGGAGTGAAGACCTCTGGGTCGCTGATTCCCAGCTTGAGGTCAAAGAAGCGCGTGGAGGTTGTGACGCTGCTGTTCTTGGTGTAGGTCTCCTGAACCGGGTAGCAGTCCTTCAGTGTATACACCCCCACCCAGGTCTCATCTGGAAGAGACAGGAGTCACACAGAGGGAGCGCTGAAGGCGCAGGTGTGCTTGTTTCGTTTGTGAGTTCTCCTGCATCAATTAAGATATGCTGGATACTGAACTTCAGTAAACGCCATGAGAATCTGTTTAGTGTCGTCCTAGCACTCTCTGGGTTTGAGGACTATGTGTCACCACTATTCTCTTTGAATGTGACAGGACAATGGACACACACACACACACACGTCTTCAAAGACTTGCTTGCTCTCGCCCTTTGACACCAAAATTTAACTCAGTAGTGGAAAAACCTCAAAGGATTGCATTTGCGTGTGATGCAATTCCAGTTTTCCCCAGAAGCCGTACCATGGGATAATGTAGGAAACTTGCAGGTTGACAGAGAGACACTCACGTTTGCGGGCTGGCTTCCTGTCAGACCACTCCTGGACCTGGATCATGTCTCCGGGACCTCCGATTAAGTACTGGTCCTCAAAGGTGGAGTTACTGGGGATGTCTAAGGGGTCCCAGGCATCTGTCAGAGTGAGCTTGGCACATTGTTTAGTGTTCTGATCGATCTGGAACATTAGACCACTCTGGTACAGGTAGATGAACTCAAAGAATCTGGAACCACAGAGGGAAGTGTGAATCTAAACCACCCAACACTATTGTCAACAATTAGATTAAAGCAATCCATCTTCACATTGGGCAGGAACATGTTCCCTTAAACAATAAGTCTAAGTAATGTCAGCAATGGCCTATTCAAAGCTTTTATTATCTCAAACCTATTAGGCTACAAGCCTCTTAGATTTGAGTATAATATATATTATGATGACTATAATAAACTGAATCTCTTGATTGTTTTAGTTATATAGTTATAATTTGCCGCATATGTGCAGATTGTGATAGGGGTGCAAGGGAACTGTCCCCCTAAATATTTCAAACAAATGTATTTGTCTCCCTAATCACATGGAAATGCATTGGGGCCGCCCAGCAATTTCTGAGTAGCCCATATGCTATCAAACCGCTCATTCAACCGTACGACAGGGTAGCCATAATAGAATAGGCCTAATACTCCAGGGAGGAGTAATTGGTTCAGACTGCTATGCACCCAGATTTGAATGTCATGCGGTCTACTGCACATCCCTATACAGTGCATCTGGAAAGTATTCGCAGCGCTTCACTTTTCCCACATTTTGTTGTTACAGCCTTATTCCAAAATAAATAAAAAAAAAATACTTCAAAAGTCAACACAAAATACCACATGAAATGAAAACATTTTGAAAATTGTGCAATTTTTTTTTAAACAAAAACAAGCATGTACATAAGTATTCACAGCCTTTGGTCAATTATTTGTTTAAGCACCTTTGGCAGCAATTACAGCCTCAATTATTTTTGAGTTTGATGCTACAAGCTTGGCAGACCTACTTTTGGGCAGTTTCTCCCATTCTTTGCAGGACCTCTCAAGCGCCATCAGGTTGGATGGAGACTGTCTGTGCATAGCAAATTTCAGAGCTCTCCAGAGATGGTCTATCGGGTTCAATCTGGGCTCTGGCTGGGCCACTTAAGGACATTCACATAGTTGTCCCAAACCCAATCCTTTGTTATCTTGGCTGTGTGCTTAGGGTTGTTGTCCTGTTGGAAGATGAACCTTCTTCCGAAGCTGAGGTCCTGTGGAGCAGGTTTTGCCTTTCCAAATCATGTCAAACCAACTGAATTTGCTACAGGTGGACTCCAATCAAGTTGTAGAAACATCTCATGGATGATCGGTGGAAACAGGATGTGCCTGAGCTCTATTTTGAGTGTCATTGCAAATACTGTGAATACTTTACCTACATGTGATTTTGTTTTAATTTATTTTGGAATATGGCTGTAACATAAAATAGAAAAAAAGTGAATCGCTGTGAATATTTTCCGGATGCATTGTAAATCACGTCATATGTCAACTCTATACCAGACTATATAATGTAGACCTAACGTTTCACATCTGGGGGTTCTGACAGCTGTGGGCTATTGCCTTAATATAACAGCATCGTGTTTCAATGATGCATGCAGCCAGCATTTAGTTTTTTTAATTAATGATGAAATTGCGACATGCAAACTAAGATTCAATTGCAGCGGAGAAAACAGCAGCTCACTTATGGCACGGGGTGTGTTTCTTTTTTTGCTGCAAGATCCATATTATCTGGTTCTGGGCGTCATAGGACACAGCGGCCCGGTCGTTTCTCCCAGTGCGGTGGTCATATTGCACCGACCTGCCCTCCCATTGTAGCGGTGCCAGGCAGGGTTCGGCCGGTGTAGAAACGTCTCGTGTGATGGGACTGCCGTGATCCAGCGCCGCTGCTGCGGTAATAAACATTATACACACTAAAGGTAGCATTATACCAGGCAGGCCCAGACTAATTCTAAAAGGCGGTTAAGCAGTCAGGTCCTGGCTACTACCGTGTGTCAATCTGCATTCGTTTGTCTGACACGCAGTTCACGATGACGCACTATTTTCCACAACCCGCCATCTAGTGGCCAACTGCTGCCAACCGATGTTTGAAGTATATTATTAGATGGAGAACGTATGTCAACAACAGATGTTTAAATAAAGACCATAGCTCGATCCATGTGTTAATAAATGAAAGGCAGAGTGTGCTCTAAAACATTTATTTAAACTAGCCTAACAGTAAAATAAAATTAGTTTACAGCAATCCAGAATAAACACCTGAGCAGTTGGTGGACATGTGGATTATAACTACCAACACTGTCCATCAATTTGCAAACACTAATTGGAATGCATTCCTGCATTCATGATTGAGAGAGGGAGAGATAAAAAAAAATTCTTGGGCACAGGCTTATCGGTCATATATTGTGTTGTCAGTCAACGTGTGCACTGTGCACATAGCAGAATGGTGACTTTCAAAAAGGCAGTGTTTATGTTCTGGCTATAGTTAGTTGTAGATAGTTATCAGTTTCAGGATTTTACAGGTTGTGATCATCTGGAGTCCAACACTGAGGCACATTTCTAAACCACATTAAATGCAAACATGTAATTAGACATTTTCCTCAAACACCTGATTAGTTAGAGCTGTAAATATACACACAAATAAATGTAGAAACATTGTTTTACATAATAGATTTTCTGAAGACCATTCTAAGACATCCCCAAATAATGTTCCAATATAGTTCAATAGAAAGTGTCCATAAAGAGGTATGTGTAATATTTATATTTAAATTAAATAAACATTCTCTAAACGTTACCATTCATAAAGTAAAAGGGCTCAGGATAGCAGATCGTCAACGACACTAGCAGTAACCTTGTCCGTTAGAGCAGCTATCGTTGGCCTGCTAGCGCCGGTTGCTGATGGGATAGCCAACTCACTGGCAGGCCTGTGTTCAGTTGTGGCATAACAGCCTTTTGTAGGGTGGTGTTATGGATGTGTCCTCACTGTGTCAGAGACATTATCTAGAGCCTTTAAGGACTTTGACTGTGTCCCCATCATGTGGTCTCCATGGCAATAGCATTCCTTTCTGGTTAGACATGCACTAAGAGAGCCTCAGCACCTTGTAAAGAGTGAATAAGTACAGGTTGTTGATAGACATAGAATTGTTGTCACTTGGTTTTCCCTGAGTAGCGCACCTCATGAGATCATCCTGACCCATCTTCACATTGTTGGAATCTTATCCACCTGGATATACTAGCAGGTTTGATAGCATGTGTTGTTGCGGACACACCAATGCATGTGAAAGCTGGTGGCAACCCCCCCTTAACCCCCCCTATAGCCTATAGTATACTCAGCCCAACTGGGTCGTTAGAAAGCCTATGTGCCATTCAGCGTAATAGTAGTTCAGTTGATGACAACAAGGGCTGTCTGCATATACAGATTGTGACAATGTTTCCGCATTCTGAGACAATTGTGATTCTAGTCAAAACTGATTATATCACAGGGCTAGTTCCCCTCAAAAATCACCTCCCAGTCTCACCCTGTTAAAACTGATAGGCTGGGTGTCTTCAACACAAGTTATTCTTCTTGGTCTTCGAAGTCTTGTCAGTGTGCAACTTCTGTTTAAATTCTTCACACGCATTTTGATTTGGCTGAGCAGAGACTCAAACCCTGTACCCAAAACGTCACCCTCTTTAGTGAGATCAGCAAAACTTTTTGGATACCGGCTCGTTATCGCTTTGGCAACTTGTGTACACTGGGCCTTACTGGGGTTGGCGCAGTGCACTTGTATGGCACCAACTACAATCCGGACCATCTTTCTTCTGTCGTGAAGGGATGGCCTGTCTCCAGAAGCTATCGCCTGCAGCAGGGTATGGGGCATTCTCTCCCAAGGAATTTGAAAGTTGTCTAACCAATTTTTTGGTCTTGAAGTTGGTACAGTGGCAGTTAGTCTTGTAACGGTTGTAACCGGTAACGCCAGTAAACATGCTGCATTTTGGAGTTGCTGTTCAGGTTCTAAAAGGTAACATAAAACAATATTTAAAAAAATATGACACACTAGAACTGAATTGTTAATGTATGCAGTAACAAACTGTAAACAACATGGTCAACTACACTTAACAATTCAGTTTACATTGTGACCATTAGCAACTAGTAGTTATACTATTAATAGAATCATTAGTGCATAATGCATATTAATGCCTGTAACAAAACAGAGGATTCAAAACATTTTACCAGTTGGTATAGGTACATCCACTCTGTCACAACATTCCAGCTTCAGAGATTCTTTTGGAGGCACATCTTCCTGGAGGTGGTCTGTCTCACTGTCCAGATTGTAGTCACATTTTACAACACCTGTGTCTCTTTCCAGATTCTGAGGGTCACCCTGATCAGCTTCAGGACCGGACCACAAGTCCTCCTGCTCCAGTTTAATCTGCGAAGGAACGTTTATATCTGGGGACTCTGAGAACAAGTTCTCCTGCGAAATGGGGTCGATGAGGTTATGACTGCCTGCAGGGGGCGATAAACCATACAAAATGCGTGTGATTGACATTTAAATGATTTTGCAGATACATAATGAGAAATAATTACTCTCTGCCGAACATGGCAATGTTTATCAATGGGGTAAGTTGACTTCTGCATTGTAGCCTACTCTATTTTAGATGAGAACCTCTAGAGGACATTGCAGCTCACCATTCAAATAAAATAAATGAATAATACGTATAATTGTATTCATCATCCATGGTAGAAGAAAATAGTTTTGTCTTTGTGAAGCAGTTCCATACATTATCTTTAAATTAGTAGTCTACTGAACTGAATCATATTATTGATAAGGCTGCTATAACAAAACCAGGAAAGCATGACTGAACTCATATATTAAAACATGGCAAATTACATGACCTTTTCCTTAACAACAGCGTGATATGTAGGATATAGCCTACCATGTGTCTGGGTGTCAGGGGTTCGAATCATGGGGAAATCTTCGTGAGGAGAGTACCGTCGGAGGATTTGACGGGTTATCCCCTCCTCGTACTCCCGCAGGAACTTCTCCAAGACGCCGAATATCTCTTCCGCCGCCGCCGATAGCCTAGCGGAGACTATAACCCTCAAAAGCTCAATCTGGGCCATGTTTACTAAATAACCTGGCAAGTTACTTGACTAACTCAGCTCAGAAACAATACAGATGATCACCTCAACTCAGAACAATACCGAGTAATTAACTTCCGGGTTACATTTACTTTCCAAAATAAAAGCACGATACGCTACCATGCGAAAGAACAGATCACAAGTTATGTATATTGTACACCGCATTCGTGCTATTTATTATTGTGCAATACTCACACAGGCGTACAATGTTAACATCTCAGCATTGCTAATGCGACGTTAAAAATGTGAACTTCCTCTCCTATGGATGCTATGCGAAGTATTATTTTATTAAATTTGAGGTACCTGACATAGTAGAGCTAGTTTATATATATGGCTATTTTATGGTAAATACAAAGATGTTCGTCGATTTAAGTCGATTATTTAGCATATGTGTGAAGTCGATCAAACCGTTAAACTGTTAATATACATGTATGTATATCCAGTGATTTTGTCCTCGACCGTAAAGTTTAGCTTTTTGTTGCGGGCGCGGTCTATAAACGTAACGGCACTGCATGATGACGTCACACGAACAACATTTCAGTGAGAGTAGTGCCTCGTGTGTGTCCATGGTTTTTTAAAGTTATATGGTCTACAAACAGCAACAATTTAAGAAATAATGATTTGTGATTTAATATTAAAGCTGGATTCTAGCGATGATGAAGTCCCGGAGGAAGTCACTTTTGAGGCATCAAAGGCGTCGGCCTTGCGGAGCATGAAAGAGGCCATGGAGGCAACTCGGAGGTAGCCACATTTTCTAATGTTCAAACAAGTTCTCTCCAAGCTAGGTGGTGCAGCTTTATATACATATTTAAACTGAACATTTTTTGCCATGTCTCTCGCAATGCTGGAAATGTGATGAACCCAGGGGCATAGTAGCCATTATATGGCGACATCATATACCCCCAGGCCCCAACACACACTCAACACACTTCATAATATCAACCTCCCAAAATTTGTCTGCCTGTCTTCACCGATTTCTGCCTACAGATCCCATCCCTTAATGACTAATAATTGTATCTTGATCGGTGAAACCTTTATTTGTTAACAGAGAAAAGGAGCTGTTGAAAGAAAGGAGACGAAAAAGGCAGCAAATTTTCGTGGAACAAAAGGTAGTGTGTGTGTGTGTGTGCGCGCGGGCGCGTGTGTGTACTGCTACTGACAACTCATAATGTGTCGGGACTCAGAACTTGTACCAGGGCTCAGTCTTCTCACATTACCTTGTTGACAATTTTCAGGTCTTTCTCACTTTGACAGAACTCTATGCCCTGGCATGCCTCGACCTTGTCCTGAGGACATAACTAGACAATTACCTTATTAAACCAAGGTTGGTTAAAGTAATACATACTTGCATAACAAATAATCAATATATTTATTGATAACACCTATCACATTCTATTATCATGCAGCCATTTACAGAGTGGAATATCTGGAATATCATGACATTTAAAAAAGCCTATACTAGTCATGGAAAGTTGGGGAATTGTATACTTTTTGGGTTAAATCATGAAAAATCAGGGATTTTTATTTGCAAGTTTAAATTTGAGTGGCATTCGGTTTTGAGAGGTCTCAACTAACCAAGCTAAGCACACAATTTTGTGAAAAAAGTGCCACAATGTCAGTTACATGAATAAGACTTTCCCAAACAAAAGACACAACATATGACATACGAGTAAAGTGTGCTTATGTTATTTGACTCAGCAGGAATAATAAGTGAGAATCTATCTACAAAAAACTCTACAAAATAATTTGAAACTAACACAGAATGCTTGAGAGCCTTATTGCATTATATTTTGTTACCTGGTGCCTGGATTTTGTGTTTTTCTTTACATAAAGTTATTTACACCAGAAAAAAAGGCGGACCAAATTGGTGCATTAAAATGTCTGATTCTTACGCTCAAAATCTCCTGGACCACCACCTGAGGATTTCCCCTACTTACAAAGTGAACCCGGTGCCTGTAAGCATCTTTGAGCAAGATGCCTAACCCCCTAGCCCCCCAACTGCTCCCGGTGGTTGCATGGCAGCAATCACCATTGGTGTATGAATGCGTGTGTGAATGGGTGAATGTGAGGCAAAATACTGTAAAGCGCATTGGATAAAAGCGATATAAAAAGCAGTCTAAATTACCACTAGTCTGAGTGTTTGTGTAGAAATATTACATTTATTTTAAGTTTGTTTATCATTGCCAGGCTGTTTGTCCTTTTGACACAGACATCATTCTGGTGGCATGCTTTTCCGTTCAATATACTGTAGGTCAGGGAATTTGACATTTGACTTAGAGGGAACCCTGCTCTGTTTTCTGAAGTATTAGCACTGTAGATTATGAAAAGTGTGTGTGTACCATTGTATTCATATACTGTGTGATAACCATAGGCCCATAGGCCCTGATTACTGTTGATTTATTTGTAACCAACAACACATTTTGAGGCACTCAAGAGGGTAATAGATATTAAAAAGCCTTTAATAGAGCTTGGCTATACAATCATGATAACAATAAAACAACAACAAACATATGTGGCACCAAGAGTATATGTACTTACTATACTCTGCAATACTGTGTTGATCTGTACAGAAACAGCGTCTCCTGCCTGCCGAGTTGTTGGAGGAAATGGACACAATCCCTTCCCAGTGAGTTTATGAATAATACATTTCTAACTTTAAATTATTACATGGGGACGTTTTGTCATTTTGTAATTGTTCTTTTTTTCTAGGACACACAACCCACCAGAAGATCTAGGTAAGACGCACATTGCGCTCATATTATTTTTGGGACAGTTTAGAAATCGAGAGCAAGGAAACATTCTCTCTTTAAGTCGATATATGCTTCTGCGGCGAGCCCATGCTGTAGGCTATGTCGTAGCTTAAACTGTCATGAGCATATTATACTTCCGCGCAGGTCTATTGGCCGCATGGACCTGTGCACCTTCACTGTGCATGCAAAGCCTCAATATACGGAAGTGCCATGTTTTGTTTCCAATTTAGAACACATAATAGTGTAAAATTTTTTAAAAATAAGCATATCAAAATATCGTTTCCAGCGAATCTCTTAGTAACAGTAGGCTGCACCATCTTTAATCATAGGAAACAATCTGTGCCGAAATAAAATAGTTTTTATATAAGACCCCTTTTCGCTGCCCAAACAACAAGAAAATCTCATGTGGAAATGTCCCATCTTGTCATGTGCATAGATGTAGTCTTAATTAATAATGCCAAAGCAAGGCACCAAATAAAAAATAAACTGTCAGTTTTGTATAGTATTCATTCCTTGGCAGTCATCATGGATATTCTATTGAAAGACCTCAGACAATGTAGGCTACGTGAGAGAGCCGCATGAAAGGTAACTGACAACTGTAGACTACGATTGGCTTTCCATAGGTCTATGTGTGAACGTGTGCGCGTAACACTGATTGCTTTGTCATTTCTCAGCAAAATGAATGAATGAATGAATTGAAAATGAATGAATATATATGCAGTCATGTGAAAAATACAGTACACCCTCTTTGTATACTATGATTTTACATGTCAGGACATAAGGTATCGGTTTTACATGTCAGGACATGACAACGTATGTTCCTTAGCAGGTCCAAATATTTGGTAAATGCATCATAGGGCTGCGTGATTAACCGAAAAGTAATCGAAACCGAAATTCAGGACATATAACCGACGTAATTTTCCTGTGCCGTTTTTTTTTTTTGATAAAAAAGTAAATCTAGCACTACGCAAATAGGAAGACGTATGTTTTACATCCATCCATCCATCCATCTTCATCCGCTTATCCAGAGTCGGGTCGCGGGGGTAGCAGCTCCAGCAGGGGACCCCA
>JAODTR010006948.1:0-10514 GCA_025399935.1 Amblyopsis rosae | reverse complement strand
ATCTAGTGGTGCAGTGACTAATGCAGGGGAAGTTGGTTGTGTAGTGATGAGTAGTGGATAGTGTACCTGCTAGTCAAGATGCTTTAGTAGGGTGTATAGTTTGCTCATGCCATGACAATAAATGGTTTTGACAAAATAAAACCTTTGGTTTTAAGCAGGGTATTCTGATCTGTAGTAAACATGCATAATAATATCTGAGCAGAATTGGATCTAAGTTAGCAAAGTCACGCCACCAGATTGGGTCAGGAATCTGAGGCACATGTTTGGGTGACATGCCTATTGCACACACCCATGATATGTACTGTATGCATTATAAAGATCTGTTTAAGCCCATTCTGGACAATTAATACACTGTTACCCTTTACACATTGATAATTAAGATGTGAATTGTATCCAAATCAACAATGAGTAATTGTTTTGTTTATATTGGATGTTAAAGAGTAAGTAGGGATTAGCCATCTTGCTCAAGAAGGCTGATGCTAGGGCTCAAACCCAAGAACTTTGGGCTTGGAGTCCATCACTAGAATATCTTATAATTGTTTCTCTCTCTCTCAGCCCCCACTGTGCTGAAAGATGTGCCTCCTTACTCCAAGCTGATGCAGGAGGAGATATTTGGGCCTCTTTTACCCATAGTGACAGTCAGTGACATGGATGATGCCATCCGCTTTATCAACGAGAAAGAGAAACCCCTGGCGCTCTACATCTTCTGCTCCGACAAGAAGGTGATGATGGAAGCAGTGAAACTACCCAGTGTTTGGCCTGTTGTTTGCCATACATGGTCTCACCTGTGTTTCACTCATGTCCCTTTAAGGCAGCAAAGCGGATGCTGGATGAGACATCTAGTGGAGGGGTGACGGTCAATGATGTCATGATGCACTATACACTCAGCTCTCTTCCATTTGGAGGTGTTGGTACGAACACTTCCAAATACTGTACTGATTAACTGAAACAGCATAGGATAGCCTACATATCCTCTTTGTTGTAGGCTTGGGAAGAAACATTACACTATTCTTATCATTTGAAGTTAATAATGTTATTCTATTCACTCTTAAATTGGGTAGTATTTTTGTAAAAAATATACTTTCTTGTTTCATCTAGGTCAGAGTGGCATGGGCCGCTACCACGGCAAACACACGTTTGACCAGCTCAGCCACCAGCGGGCATGCCTGGTCAGGTCACTTGGCATGGAGAGTGTCCACTTGGCACGGTACCCCCCTCAGGATCGCCAGCGGGCACGCAGGGCTAGACTAGCCTTGAGGTCTCCTATGATCGACTTCTCTAAAAGGACCTTTGTCTGGGCTGTCACTGCTTCTATTATCGCCTTTGGACTTTTTGTAACCCTGGCAGTAATTCTCCTCATAGCTGCTGGGCTCAACTGTACCTGTTGGTATTGGAATGGGTTTTACACATAGCAACATTTCAAACTTGGGCTACCGGAATATCCAAAACATAATGTAACTGCAACATTGTCTACACACACTTATTATATAGAGAATTCTAACATGATGTAAAGGTAAAATATTCGAATCCAATACAGTTTTACATAATTTTCTGCAAATATCTCCTCATGGTCCACTAGCTGTACTAGGGGTGCATCTTCTGAGGGACCACTGATGGGGACAGATGTATTTGTTTGGATGTTGGAAGTTGGACCATCCAATTTTCTGCAACATCACTTCACATTTTGTTTCTAAATAATTGCCTTGGCCCCTGAAAGTAAAATCTAGAACAGCTGTTTTTATGTCCACAATGTCCCCAAACATTAGTGAATGTTGGTTACAAAGTAAAATTCAATTAAAAAAATAATATATATTGACGAAATAAGGTAATATGTTATTTTAAACATTATCTTAATTAAGCAGCAAACAACTATAACTGCTGTTTGTCTCAAATAAAATATATATTGTAGGTAGCCAGCTACCATGCCATTGGTACAGATAAAAATTTACTTAAATATTTCATAGGCATGACGCACACCTCTGCAAAAATTTAAATATGTCCGTCCGTTGACACAGCCCACAACTGTATTGTAAAAACATCCTATAACTGTTTCCCTTTGACAATCCAGGTATAATTATGAGATTTGCTGGAAATAAACATTTACATATATGCCTTGCTTGAGCACTACAGTATTAATCAAGAATACAACTTTGCACATGACAAGAGAGGGATTTCCTTATGGGATTCCCTTGTTTGATATGCTTATTTCAAAATGGTTTGAGTAGGCTATGCCAAATAAAACCAACACTTAAAAATGTTTTGTGAAAAACTGTTGATTAAATGCTAATCGATAACACTTTAGATCACAATGATTGATGAATAATCATTTATTTGTAGAGCTAAGGCATAAACTATCACAAATACATAAGTAATAATGAATTTATGCATTAATGTTTAACACATCCGCCATTATCCGCGAGTATATCTGATTAATACATGGAGTCACATATGATTTACTATTAATTAAACCCATAATCATGGCTCAATTCCTATCTATATCAGAGATTAATTAATGCAGTTAATTAATGTGTTATTTACCTGTAAGCTATACGTTATAGCTACGCAGATGCATAAATGGGTCTTACGTAGCTGACCCTGTAAGCTATGTGTCAGGTTGACGCAGAAGCATTAATGGACCAGATCTGCCTCCTTGACAGGAAAGGTATTTTGATTGACATGCACAACAACCAACTCAGTGACAAAGGCCTAAAATGTATACAGAGGATTTTTTGAGAAACTTAACATATGACTGTCTGTTTTCAGGTATTGTTGTGTTATTTAAGTAGGCTATATTGTTCTGTTAGATATGTAGGTTTCTGCATGAAATAAATCTAACGGAACTGAAACATGTTTTTATTTTTTTTTATTTCTTTTTATTGATAAACAATTACAGTCAGCATCAGGTTTACAGTACATACTTTGCTATACACAATTTACATTAGACTGTTTTTTAAACAAATATCTTCCATAAGAAAAAAAAAAAAACACAAATTTGAAAGCAAATATACATATATACATACATACACATATACATTAAAACAAAACAAACAAACAAAATGAATAAATAAAGAATTTAACATCTTGGGGATACAGAGTTACTACTCCAAATATAGTTTTAATATTTTGCAGTTTTGTTGCTTGTATATGTTAGTTTTCTCAATGATAAAAAAAATAATTCTTAAAAGACACAAATGTGGATGTGTTTTAGCAAATCTGCATTTATGTATGTAATATTTTCCTAATAGTATTATGTTATTACAAAACAAAATCAACTTTTTTATTTTTTTAAAATATGCCAAATCTTATGTTACTATGTTGAAATGTATCCCTAGGAATTTTATTTTTACCATTTATCTATTGATAGATGTCAGTCCAAAGTTTTTTTTGACCCTTCACAATCACAAAACAAGTGTTCATCAGTACCACAGAAGCAAACTATGGCTCTGCTTGAAACAAATACTTTTCTTTTGAAATGTATAACCGGATGCCGCTTGTGTTTCTCTTAATGTACTTGCTTGACCCAAAACTAGCACACCCACTGAGGGAATCAACCGCACTATGGCTTTAGAAAATATAATATATGCACAAGTACAGAAGTAATAAGATAACACATTATCACAATTAATCACTATCTATCTATTATAATCCGTTACGGAGAACTGTCTTCGATAGAGACAGGTTCTTTTTAAAATTACCGTACGGTACGGTAGCCATGTCGGCAAGGGATTTCCTGTTTTATATCTACGGTAGCGGTACTGGAGAGTAGAACTGCGAGAAGACATCACGGTTTGCTATTTTAACATAGATGTTTAAATATATTGATAAGTGTATTTGCAACATGGGTATAGCCATTCATTTAAATAATCAGTTATTCAAATAATTCTCTTGAGGTAGGCTACTAATATTGTGCTTTGTAAACCTGTCGCTAAAATCGTTAAAATAATTCAATCTACGGTAACAGTCTCTTAATTTAGTGCTGGAAACTAACCCGCTAACTTGTCTTCTGACATTTAATTTGACGTTCTTGAGCTCACACAGAAGTGACGCCATCAGCGGGATATCTCTTATACAATGTTATTGTGTGTGTACAGTATCGTATGGACAATATTACGGCTAGGTTACATTACCGTACCTGCCTCATGAAATTGATATTATAATCACACTGGAATTGTATCACATTCGACTACTTGCGATCATCTCACTTTGGTTTCGACTACAGCATGCCGGTGTTCACCAACTCAACAAGAATATGTGGCCTTTAAACCTGGTATGACTAATCACAATATAATACTACCACATTCCACTATTTCTTATGTCTGTCCAATCTTCAGACGACTGCCGCGCCATATCAGAGGGGTGAGAGACTAGAGGAATCGAAAACAACACTCATTATGCCTTTATTCAGAAAAAGGAAGCCTAGTGAGGAGTCTAAGAAACGACTTGATTATCAGCTGTGCATGGTGGGAAGAAACACACACACACAGACACATACTGTGTGAGAATGTCTATTTTAAACACACCAAATGCATCTTTGGCAGTCTAAGGAGGCTGGTGTTGATGACATCCTGGATATATCAGCTTGTGAATTGTCAGAGGTAAGTGTAAAGTTGTTCCACCGTGGTGGAACAGTTGCACATTGTTTATAACTGGTTTTAACCACAAGAGTAAGTCCTGAAAGAAATGTGCATACATTTTAAAGTGACATTTTAGGGACTTCTGTTACTCCTTTCACATTGGGCGAATTTGTAAATTTTTAAATGTACAGCTTCAATGTTCTTCACACTATTGCCTCAGTGATAAATATCCATGTTTAAATACTCCACAATAAAAATGGATATAGCAAGAGAAAAAATACTTGTTGTATTCTATTGATGCTAACACCAATAATGTTTTCTCATAGGTGCCATCCAGTGCCTTTTCTATTTGCAAAGTTCTACAGAAAAAGGTAAGCATGGCAAAGCAAATTAATGCCACTTTAGATGTAGCAATCAGAGTAACCCTGCATTCACACCGCCTACGTGTTCAGCTCGCACAGAGGCACATTTCAATTAATTTTGAACGGATGCCAGCAAAGTCGCACAGCGACAGATCAGATTTGAGAACTTTTCAACTTTATGATAAGTTTGGTGACTACCAATGGCAAGACAGATGTTCTCTTTCTCGATAAATATCTTAAATCCCTCGCTGTTACCTAGTGCCTGTTCGCGGACCATAGTGTAATAATAGTATTTATACAAACATTTCCCTCCAAAATGTTTCTTTTTTTTTAGGGAATGCACACTATTTGTGTGTTTGATTTGACACATTTTACTGTAGACCTCACGCTAGGGCTGCACGATTATAGCCAAAATGCTAATCACGATTATTTTTATCAATATTGAGATCATTTATCACAACTATTCATTGATTTTATGAACAATTTATTTTTATTGCACTCACATTATAAACAGACCACTGCTAATGTACAAATATTATCTTCAAAATAAGACTGGTCCTTAAATCAGTGGTTTCAGTGGAAGTATGTGGCTTTGTGGCCCGCTCGGGGCTCCGAGGAAGTACCACCGGGACCTCCGTGACTCGGTGCCCGCACGAGAGTGCTCCTAGGGCGGGTAAACATTCACCGAGATCCCTGTCGGTGCTCCGGAGGTATCGGCAAGCGAGAAGCGAAAAAGCGTTGAATGCATTGTAGTAAATTACAGCATACACACGTGAATGTTTGCAAAGCAAATATGCAATGTATCCTAAATATTGTATTCGCTTCAAGGCTGATTTTGTTTCGCTTTCGCCAGGCATTTATGTTTATCAACGAACCATTGATGTTACATGACAATAGCAGAACTGCGGAACTGTTTACTTTTTTCTCAACCAGTAAAATGAAACTATGGATGGAAAGTTCCGTTTGCATAGATTACGGTACTGTTTTATTGTGAATGTAGTAGTCCCTGATAATCCGCCTGGAACGCAAAGTAGCCTTGCTGTTTTTCTTTTCGACGAGTGGAGGCAGAGCTGCAGCTACACTTCCATGGTACCGTACAGCACGTATTTTAAACGTCAATATCGCAGTCGATCATGGTTATTTAATCGTTGAAGCCAAAATCGTAATCGAGATCGATATTCGATTAATTGTGTAGCGCTACCTCACGCAAATTCTAGTTGCTGGTGTAAGACACACCCACCGCGACCTGGCAGTTTGAACACTAGAGAGGGCTTGGCGACAGCTCGTCAGCAATTGAGCGATTTGCGTGTGGAATACATCGGCGGTGTGAATGCAGGGTCATTGTGTACACATAGTACACTACATCCATTTTATACTGAGCTAATTGTGTAGGCATATACAGATTTGGTAGTGTATAACATGTCAGCATCACAATTGAAACATTTGATTCCTTGACTTCACTTTGATTCCTTAGCTTGCAACTCAATCAGTTGGAGAAATAAAATTATAATAGTTTCATGTCCCCTAGGTTCTGATTCTCCATAGCAATGAGCTGAAGACACTGCTGCCCAAAGGACTTAATATTGCAAGCCTGGCCACATTAAAGGTAGCAATTTTGTTACAGTGTTTAGAAATGGTAGCATTTTGACCATATTGACAAGTTTAGAGGTTAGAGCTTTACCATGTATTGTGTTCAGAAAATGTGGTAGTAATTACTGTATATGTATGTATTGTATAATATACTGTTTTGTATATTTCTAACTTACAAACTGCTTCTAAAGGGTTTTGGGTGGTTTCTTTTTTTCACTCTCACTTAGACTCTCACTTTAACCTTTCTTCTAAGGTACTGGATCTACATGAAAACAAGCTCACCTCCCTCCCCGATGATATGGGAAGGCTGGCATCCCTGCAGGTGAAACTATTGCATCAAACATGAATCCTCTTTAATGTAAATGAGATAATAGACTGTTTTTATTTTGGTTTCTATTTAGGTTCTGAATGTGGAGAGGAACCAAATCAAAGCCTTGCCAGACTCCATTGGGGATTTACGGCTTCTACAGACACTTAATGCAAAGGGTAATATGTGTCCTTTATGACCCTAAGTATGAAATCTCCCTTGTCCAATCAGAACTAGTATCATCATTAAAAGGAGCTTCCAAAATCCTTAATCTAGCTTTAATCACACAAACAACCTCAAAATACATAAACATATTTGACCATTTTACAATTTTTGTCCATGTCCCAAAGTCCATTGTCCGTTAGACCACAATAGATGAAAATACACCTGATTCATAACCTGAAGACATTGATAACATAAATCAGAGTGTGTGAAAACAATCCATCCCTGGTGTGTTTGTGTGTGTATGTAACATATTGTGTCACCACCACAGATAACTGTCTCAAGGAGCTCCCGTCCTCATTGGGATCTATGAGCAGCTTGCGGACCATGGACCTTAGCAACAACAACATCTGTGAACTTCCCAAAGCTCTGGGCTACATCCGAACTCTAGAGGTAGCGCACACAGCACACAGGTTTCTAAGACCTGCCTTAAATCGTATACTACTAAATCCTGTGTGTCTTTTGTGTGCTGACAGAGCTTTACGCTTGATGCTGCTACCATGTGTTATCCACCTGCATCTGTGTGTCTAGGAGGCACAGAGGACATCCAGCGCTTTCTCTGTACCGGTGAGGAAGACACACAGCACTTAGATAATCTACTTGTGACCAATAAAACTATAAATATGAATCCTTTACTGAGATACGTGATGTTTTTCAATTAAAACAATGAGAAGATAATGCTTTGGTTTCAAGTTAAATAACCCTTCATCAAAACACATCTTGACTACTGAGGTGAAACTAGACAAACTATAATTTACACCATTTGATGTAAAATACATAGGCCTGTCACGATAATTACTATATCGACTTATCGTACAATAATGGACATAACCTCAATATGTTTTCAGGTGTTGCTGACATAAGAAAGTTAGCCATGTTGTGCTGCATCTGTGCTCTAGTCACGCACGCACGCACGCACGCAGAGCAGACCGCGACAGGCGAAAGAAGTGTTCCACAAGGTTTTAATAGGTGTTTTTCCAGACGACTGCATAATTCCAGCCATTTGGAAGAATAAATGTCTCCTAGGTTTATTTTTAAAACAAGGTAGCCAAGCAATATTATTGGTTTAACCAACCATAACGAACAATTGATGCAATTGAGCAAAGCAACACTGTTCACATAATTATGACAATAATATCGTCTATTGCAATTATTTCTGGGACAACATATCACCCAACAAAAGTAGTTATTGTGACAGGTCTAAAAATACAGTTAACTTGCAATACTGTCAGTGTTCACTAATAGTCACATTTCTCATCGGATTATAAATGTGTGCTAACAGATAAATGCTCCATTACTCCCTTTTAAACACGGGCTATATTCCTTTTTTCTTCCATTATTTCCTGTGGGTTGTCAGAGCTAGGACAGGAGTACTGCCCTCCCTCTCAGTATCTCCTGCCAGTGTTGAAGAGTGACTGTGGGAAGCTGAGCTCTGATCGTGTGGATGGATTAGAGCAGGCATGGCAGGTTGGTGCCTTACTTAGCCGATAATCATATTATAATTACAGCACCAACACTGATGGATTTCACACTGTAAGCTCTTTGAGTATAATTTAACTAATAGCTGAGTTCATTGGTTATTGATGTTTTTTCAAACCACAATATACCCAGTTTGGAAAGTTGTAAGGGAACGTCACAATGTAGCTTTAGTGGGTCTATACAGAATGACTATATTTCTGCCGCTAGACTTAATGCTAAAGCACCAGCATCTCAGACCAAACCAAATGCTGTGTGGGCTATACACACACACTCTACACACAGGGTTAGCCAACATGGTGCACAAGTGATCATTTGTGCAAAAATAGAACGGGTGTGATTTTGAACAAAATGCTACAACAAGTGTGCTCATTCATACAGAACCGTCAAGAAAGATATTGACAAAAATATAATAGTTCTGATGATAACGCTGACTTTCAAACGATGAAAGAAATTGTGTTTCTTGTTTATATCTGTGTTCAATTATTATTGTGAGGAGGAATCATTACCAGTAATGTGATTAGACAGTCTCTTCACAGCCTATTATTCTAAGTAATATTAGCATTAAAGGTGACGGTGCAACTTTGTTATTCAGGATGTTTGTATCAAAATGAGCCCTTCAAGTAGCTCTCAGTTTCAAAAAGGTGACCCCTGCTCTTCAGTAATATACACAAGCAGCCAGCCCGGCTATGTAAACAAAGGAGCTCTGATTACAACACACATTCACACTCACACACACACACAGGGATTCTGATATCCTTTTTTGTTTAGGACACAATTATTCCACTATATCTTTACATATAAAATATTTATTGTTTGCTGCTATATTAATGTTTACAATATCAAATAGCACCTTAAGTCCTCTTCACTGTGATCTTGTGAAAACTCTGGTTTCTTTGTTGCAGGATAAATTTAACGACTATGAGAAGAAAAAGGTATGTGTGTGCTACAAGACGTCACATGATGTCGCAGCTTATACTCAGTGATCAAGCCCTTGAACAGCTGTATCTTAAAGGGGTAGTGCGGCCAGTGTATCTCACTCTGTGGAAGGTTCACTTGTGGTCTCCCACTTATATCTGAAGTAAACACCAAGACAAGGCTTTGACTTCTTATCACGCTAGCATCACATCTGCTCTGCTGTATTTAGGGTTGGGTACCGAAATTCGGTTCCAAGTTGGAACCGAAAACAAAATATCAAGAGCCGAGTGCCTTTAAAATAAATAATATTTTGGTTCTGCTAGTCGGTTCCAAAATGCGATTTAGCGGTCAAAAGCGTGGCGTCATTTTAAGAAAGACAGCGACAAGGCAAGTTGCGCATTTTACCTTTTGATCTGCCAGCAACTGATACATGATGGCTGAAATAATGTCACGTAATTAGACATATTTTACTTAACTTGCATGCAAAAATGCAAGCATGCCCAAACTGACGGGACACGTCTGTTTCTTCTTTTTTTCCTAACCCAAATCGATCAGATCAACTTCCTTATGACGAAAGCGATCAAAACAAACAAAATAACTTGAACCCTCTCTCTGCCCCAGCTCTACCTGTAGTGGAGCTGAATGCGCCGTGTAGAGCACCAGCTAGAGCTGAAGCCCCGCTAAAACAATGAATATAGTTTTCTAGCTTTTTGTTTTATTTTTTACTTTTAATTACACTGGGCTTTGTTAACAATGCGCGCTGCCGCTGATCTAAAAATAGATCGTAGTTTTGCTCTCTGAACAACGATAGGCCTACGCCTAGTTAAAATCAAAAGGTTGACAATGCATGTAACATTGTCCAGGTCATTACATGATCATGAACTGAATTATCAGATAAAAGAAACTCACGAAATTAATGAGAATCCCACAGGTTGGATTAAATTCTAAATGGGAAAGCAGACATTAAACAAGATTAATACTGTAAAGTAAGGTCAGCTTTGGTGCACCTAGGCCTAAATGTTCATGTTAGTTAATAGTGTTCTTGAATTTAAACCAGCTGGTAAA
>JAODTR010006947.1:0-10515 GCA_025399935.1 Amblyopsis rosae | reverse complement strand
TCATGACCATAGGTGAGGGTAGGAACGAAAATTGCCCGGAAGATCGAGAGCTTTGCCTTCCGGCTCAGCTCTCTTTTAAAATAGGTTAAAAAGTATAATACATGCTCTTTGGGAGGGCAGGGGAGTCAAGTGAGGGTGGAACAAAGGGTATAATGTTATAGGCAACTTTGAAGAGATGGGTTTTGAGGAGTAATAGATGACTGTGTAGCATGTTGTATGTGCAGAAGAAGGGCGTTCCAGAGTCTGGGGGCAGAGCAACGGAAGGCAAATGACCTTGATGATAAACACTTTTGGTGGAAATAATGAGCGGGGCTTGATTAGTTAACACAGGCGAGGTCTGTTTTGCCTGCTGGGCAATAGAGATAATAGGCCCATACGGTACATGTACTGTAGCTACTTCCTCGTGTTTAAGCATAGCTAATAGTATGTAAGGAGGAAACATGTATTCACTATTTAGTGTGTAGTTGAAAACCTTGTGACTGTAATTTTGAAGACTGTTTTTCTTGTGGGCCCATTAAACAAAACAATTAATAAAAAACACATGGTTGTCGATTTTGACAATAAGGAAGGTGCTATTTATAGCCAAAATAGCATTAAATCATCCTTTAACAGATCACAGTATCATCTTTGAAAATAATCTGAAAAAGATAACGTGTTGATTTAGCTATCGTCTCTTTTCTGCTGCTGCTTCAATCAGGACGCCAAGGTGAAGAAGATCAAGTCCAAGAAGGAGAAGAAAATGTTATCCTCTAAGGATGACGAGCACTTCCTGCTGACCGGCGTCAAACTGGCTGACCGGAGAGGGTTAGTGTCCGCTCACGTCATACAGTACCAGCTATATAAACTCTGTATATTCATCTATCTGTTTTCCCAATTGATTTTATATGAAATTAAATGTTAATCAGCACTTAATGAAAAAGTAATTGCTCCATTGCAGTTAAGTAGGGTAGCTTTTAATAACAACTAATTAACAGAATACTATTGAATAATCATACTCTACCTGTTAGCACATGCAAAAGTGAGTGTAACAATAGTTAGAATAAACATATACGTTTTAAAATAGTTTATATTAATAATAATATATACCACGTAGACAATGGTATTTTTCATCATGCTTATGGGAAAGCGAGGATATTGCAGTGCACTGTTGCATTTCGTTCACTGTTCAACCCAGGATGTAATTTTTTTTAAATTCACATTATTTGAGCTTTGAGGACTTTAGCCTGTTAGGAGGGCGAAATGAGGGCGGTATTTAAAAACTGGAACAGAAATTAATTCATATTACCACTTATATCATTTTACCTTTTTGACGGGGCCAGATTTTCCAGCCTTCGTCAACATTCGGAATCCACAAGGAAGTGGTACAGTACATAATGAAAGGAAAACCTCAATAAATATCCCTGCCGTGAGCAAGTAATTATTCTGGGAATAACCATTCAGTTGTTTACCCCAAAGGGAATGTTCCACTCCTCACCCAACCCTCATTCTTGTAAGAAGCCCTACATTCTATGCTCCAGAATGAGTCGTCAACGTAGCTGCCACTTTCCTGCTATTGTGTATGCTGACATACTGCAATTTTTTATCAAAGTGTGTACCTCTGTTTTTCCTTTCTCTGTTTTATGTTGGCCATGGGACAGGTCTAATAAGAAACTGAAGGACGAGGAGAAGGAGAAGAGGGATAAGCCGGAGAAGAGCCATTGTTTCTGGGAAAGTGTTACCATGACGATGAAGCAGATCACGCCGACTAAGAAGCCGGAGAAGATGGAGGGCTGGGAGCCTCCCCAGCTCCGCGACACGACAGAGACTCTGCCGGATGACGACGACGACGACAACGCTCCCACCGAGACCAGAGACTCGCCTGTGGCCCCGCCCGAGTCCTTGGGGCTGTCCACGGAGCTGCCCTCCTGGGTGGGACAGGGTCTGGAGGAGGATTCCTCACGCTACGCTAACTTGTCGGACTCCAGGGACTCCCCAGCCATCAGGTGGACGGCTCTCGCCAAAGGCAAGCTGGCCGGCATCAGTAGGAGGGGTCGAGGCATTGTGTCAGAGAGCCAATGGGAGGGGTTTAAATAGCAAGAAGACCCCGATGTCGCTCTCCTGACAACGCTCTGTTGGGTCTAGGTTGGAACCAAATACTGAACCTGTCTGCGTAGGCCTTGAAGGAACCACCGTAACTGTTAGCTGGTGTTTGAGCTGTTGTAGGAACATGCCTTGCTGGTCATAGGCTTTATTAATGTAGCCTCCAAACGCCAAGGCTTTACAAATGGAGTAATTGTTTTAACGGGGACTCTTCGATTTTGTTAGAGCGCCCCCCTGCTTCCCAGGACCCCAACGTATTCTTGCCTAGCTCACTGTTTAAGCATATCTGTGCACAAACATGCGCGTGTGTGTGTGTGTGTGTAGCTGTAAGCGGAGGTGAAGGTGTTGTAAGAGGAGATGTTGACAGGCGTGTGAGCCAGTGCACTGAGGTGTGGGAGGTGTATTCTAATACTTATCAAACATAATATTGTTTTTGTAATGCCACTTTCAACCACAAGGTCCACATACAAACAGACAGACAAACAGACAGACAGACAGACAGTGAGTAGTGTACCTTATGCCTTATAAAGACGTGAGCTAGTCAATATTTATCATGTTTTATATTTGGTCATGACTGATCTAGGTTGCCAGTATGGAGAGACATGGTTGTCTTGTGATACATTAGAGTGGAAGATTCCAGAAAAAGATTTAACACATGAAAGCCTTATACTACTGTACCATCTGAACTGTGATGGGATTCACTAGACTATTTCTGCCACTGAAATAAAGAGATTGTTTAGCTATCAATATAACTTGGAATATAGAGAATAAGCATAGAAGAAGCACCACATTTTACTGTAGACTTTTATATTTAAATGGTTATCCATGCTGGTCTTGCTATGCAATTGAAGACCAAAAGCTATAGAATGTAAACCTGAAGCCTTAACTTATACAAAGCTAATGGACTTAAAAGCTTTGTGCAATCAAACTGCTTATGAAAATCTTAAGTCTGAACTATTGTGGGCATACGCGTGTGTCTAGGGAAGTTCATTTTTAGGTTAGCAGGCATGTGTGTATAAAAGACTATCAACCCAGCAAGTGGGCTGTTGGCAAGTGTGTACTTCTGATTGTATTGCCATTGAGTTGTGTGTGACTGATTATTATATGGTTTATATATTGAAGAAATAAGCTGTGTCATATTTGGTATACCTTTTGAATCACATGCTGAATGGTATTAATCAAAGTGTAGATAACATACCCCAAGCCAAACACTGTACCGAAGCTACTGTTAGTCTGAAGAACTAAGATGTAATGTGCAGATACTTATAAAGTAATTAATTTGTCACTGCTGTATACAGTGAGGAGAGCCATATCTGACCAAAATCCTATTGTGCACATCAAAATTCAATGCAGGTTTAGATGGCCAGCCCAACATGTGCTTGCATAGGCAACTTTGCATTGGTTCCTGTTTTACAGTTCAAAGCGCAGTATCGCGTGAATCTGTTTCACCAATACCGTAGATGTGCCTGACAATTAGTTTATTATGGTTTTGTATTATGGCTTTTTTTTTCCTTCATTTCTTTGTTAAATGCTTGTGTGTTACTGATAAATGCTTTAAAGATCTGATACAATTTGTTGGAATATAGAGTAATAAGCATAGGCTACATACGCCTTTATTTTTTCAATCACTTTCTATTCCTTTCTGCGCAAACCTACTGAAATCAGTCTGATACTGAATTTTTCTTCACAACAGCCAAGAGTGTGCACAGATTAAAGGTCTTAATCAAAGATCTTTTATGTAAAAAAAGACAGGGTTGTATGTTTCTCAACCAGAATAAAGACATACCCTGGACAATCTGGCTCTGCTTATTTCAACACCCTCCACTCTGACCTGAATGAAGGCTTTAGGATGCTGGACCTAGCTTTCATCAGTGGGATGGCTTTCTCTGATATTGTCGTCAAAACAGAAGTCCTTCAACACAATGTATTTAAAGCTGGTCACCACTTGTAGACTAACTGTAGGCCACTCTTTCATAAAGGAACCCAGCAGAAAATGTCAAATTGCATTGATACATTCACAACAATATCAATATTAGAAAATGACATTGAATACAAATATGAATATTGAGCAGGTAGGTGTTAGGCATCTTGGTCAGTGATTCTTACAGATAGGTTGTGTTTGTTGGGGATTGGACCCTCAACATTTACAGTCTACCACTCTAAACTAGACCCTGCCCCCTAGATTAGTAATGTTTTAAAATGTCAACAAAACCTGTTGATTGGTTAACCTCGTAAACTAAACAATCTTAGGTTTTATATAATCTCAAACCACAATTACCAGGTAAGCAGACATTTTTAGAAATGTTTAATAATTATATAGCTACTTATCCAGAAAAGTAATGATAGTACCACTGAAAGTAGAGGAATGGTTAAGGAATATTATAAAAATGGAAAAAAAAGGTAAACATTTAGCCAGAATTTTTTTTTTTAAACATAATCTGCTTGTTTGACAATACTCAAAAGAGAATTGTAAAACATTACATTTACTTTACATTCTTTTCATTTAGTGTATGTGTATGACTTACATATACCCACAGCACAGCAATAATTCACAAATGACAATGTACTGTATGTAATTGGAGACTCACAACTATACTTGACATGGACTCAAAAGAACACCAACGTGCAGAATAGCTGCCCAATAAGTCCTTAAATACGTGTCTTTTTCTCCTTATGTCCATTTGTTCACATCACCACCATAAATATCAATGCTATTCTAACATTTTCCCCCATCTTTCGGGCACCAAATATTTGTGCAAAATTTTAAGAACACCAACAGACAAAAAGTTTCTTACATCTGACCACATCACTAACTATAAAAGTCCTTTATCATAGTCGTTTGCGTCCTCTGTGAGAAGTTGCTTTTTTTTTGTTCTTTTTCGTTTGTTTTATTAACAACATCACCAAGACAAACAATGAGGAAAGAACAAGCAAGCTTAAATAAATAAAAGTATTTTCTTTCTGCTGAAGCCCTTTATGGTTGGGTTAACAACATCGTCTCATACACTCTGTGCTGGAGAGATGGTGAGCAACGGTCCTTGGAGTACTAAAACATGAAGAGGTCTATAAAGTGCTGGGGTGAGACAGGCAGGAGGCAGTTTTCCGGATCATTAGCTGTGCACGGATGGCCACAGTCCTAGAAGACAAAGCACATGGTTTTTAGACCGAGTACTGGTTTCACACAAATGCTAGTAGACTACACATGGTCAGAGTTCAGCGTACACACAGAGGAACAGTACATCATGATTTTAGACTGACTTTGACAGACAAATTCAGACACAAACTGAAGCGGTTAGTATAGCGATACAAACACTGTTACAAGTTGTGAGGGAGGATGAATATTAAATTCATGAGAACCAAAACAAAACAAAACAAAACATCTTCACGTGAAGAGTTCAAACAGCAGAAAATGTTTTAAACAAACAAACATTTCATGGCAACGTGAAAGAAAATGGCAACCGACGTAATGGAGAGACACAACGGAACATAAAGTACCTTGAATAATAACGTGAGGTGACGATCCTTTAGGAATCAGCGAGAGAAAAGGCAAAGGTGACAAGCAGGGAGAGGGGTACAGAGGGGTCAGAGATTAGAGACTATAGGGAGTCAGCCAGGCAGGATCAAGCCAACGACATTCTCCATCTGCAGCATTGAGGTCATTACCACAGCTGGCCGGTCACTTTGCTGTATTGTAGGCTAGATTTTAATGTAGATACATTACCTCATATCATAACCTATACAGTTTTCCACCTATGCACTGGGAACACACTTTCGCACATTTACACTGAAGCATTGTAGCCTACTGACTGAGGCTGCTGCTAACTTTAACTACATCTTAAATGTACATTTTAGGGTGTGTTTAAGACATCGTATACATACAGTAGCTGACTCTTATCCTCTAAATGCATTGAGGATAACAAGCAGAGAAAAGTGCTATTTAACAATGTTAAATACCAAGGTATCTAGGCATATTGATTGACCGTTCTTGATAATCCCCATCTTTAATGTGATTTTAGCCCTGGCTTTTAAGTCTTTAAATGGTAAAAATTTGGTGTGAGAAGAACACGTGTTTATTGACTTTACTTCTGACATTTTTATATACATTTTTGCCATAAACTACATAATAGGACTGAACTATGATGACACACATTAATGCTAGCGTAAATATTGTCAAATGTCCCGTTTTTATAAAAATCTTGATTTTATGGGTTGAAAATGGCTCTACAAGTCATAGCCGTTTTAATTTGCCCAAGGTCCTTTCTGGGCTCCGACCATACATTTGGTCTGCATGTGCGTCATCACAAGCAATTGATGTTAATGGTGGCCTCTATCTCAGCACCTCCCCTCCCCCAGCTCCATGACTACAAAATAGCATTTTCAGTGGGTGGAGTGAGGCTCAGAGCTGGGGTGCAGTTACACTTTAAACAGATTAGTTATAGCATATTGTTTGTGACCAGAATTAATTAGTATCATTAACATAGTCATTAGCATCACCATGCTATTGTGTGTTATACATAAAGTTAAGCACCCAATTTGAAGAAGTAGTGTTGTACCTTAAACACATATAAAACTAATGTATTTTTGTGCGAATTCAGACAAATGGCTATTAAAAGTAGACATTTTTTAATTCCAACCATTTCATCCCCTCTCGCTCTCATGAATTCTCTAGTTGAAATGTTGAGGATGTGAGTTTAGTTTTCAACCAAATAATTTAGAAGACTTTGTGTTCTATACGATAGCCATTGTTTTGTCTGTCTACTCTAGGAAAACCAGCATGCTCTCAGACTGTTATCTGGAAGAAAGTAGCTGATTCCACAAGAAACCTATCACAGCTCACCTATTGGCCAAAGCAACCGTATAGCACACAACCCCCTTGTGCAAATGTTTTAGCATAGGGCTAACATTTACCTCTTTTAACACCATAATGTCTGATACGTCTGTATTAGATCTATTAAATAGTAAAACAAAGCATATGTTATCCCCCATCTATATAAAATAATAAACATGATATACCTATCAGCTATTCATAGATGTGTGTCATATATGCACAGACAAGCTAACATTTGCTGAGGGAACTTGCTGATTAAATAGCATTGCTAAAATTCCTTTAGGGTTTCCATTATTCCGTGACTTGAGGGGAGGGGCCTACCTTCCAGAACAGGATGCTACAGTGTCGGCAGAAGTGCAGCGTGTCTCCATACTGCTCCCTCTTTGGGTAGTGCTTCTGCAAGGTGAAGTACATCAGCTTCCAGTCCACGCTGCTATTCTCCGTCAGCACCAGCGGGGAAGTGTCGGCTGCAGCCCACAGCGCCACTTGAGTCTGTAATCACACCCCAATACATTATTTAAGCTTTCATTTGTTTAGATTTATAAATAAGAAATGCCGGCTAGTGAGCAAAGCATCTATTGTATTGCCAGTGGCGTTGAGAGAGACTACCACCCCCCCTCCCCACACACACACACACACACACACACATACACACACATTTCCTACTGAAATTGATAGTCCACTAGTCAAGGTTTGTTACATGCTTATACCTTCATTGTAAATAAGAATTTGTTACTAATTGATTTACCTAGTAAAATAAAATATAGAAAGACTCATACTCATATACTGGTACATGGATACACATGATATTAACAGAAATGTTTCAAATACTAATATACAGTAAATACGCCAGTTAAAACAACAACACAATATTTAAACAAATGTATTTAGCTCCACATCCTTAACAGGTTTAAATGTGAGATAAGAGAAATAGAAGAATGGAAGCTTATGGTACAGAGTACAATTAGGTAACACTGTCCTCTAGAGTCCAATATAGGTAACTTGTTGTACAACCCCCAGGGGAAACAATCATTTTACAATGGATGGGTACAGAAAGCATACATTTAAAACTGTAATGACGGTGGCCAAGTCGATTACTTTCTCACCTCTTTCTCTGAGAAGTGAAAGTGGCAAAGCTTCTTCCACAGCAGCCGGTCCTCACTGAGCATTTGCAGGGTGGGTGTGGCCTGCCCCAGGTTAATGATGTCACAGGCATCAGAAAACTGGTAGATTATTTTGTTCTGCGTGTGCAGTGGCAGGTCACTGAGCTTTAGTCCGCTGGACAGTTGCTGAGGATGAAATATGTAGTTTGTTCAAATGTATTTTAGGTCAGTGAAGGCAAAAAGGTTACTGTATTATTTGCAGAGAAAGTTACGAATCATTTTAACACACATAGCCAGCTGTACAAGAGTAAAATTCACCCTCCCTTAACCAGGTTAAATGGAAAGTTGTTAAGGTCACAAGAGGTATTCTCAATTTAGAAAACATTTAAAAATGATTTAAAATATAGTTTTATTATCATTAATAAAATATGTACATCCAATCTGCAGTGCATGTGGTTGTTAAAAAGTGTTAGCATGGTTTATGGTGTGCAGTGACGAGGGGACTTGCTAAACTGCGACCAGTGGAAGCCAGTGTTTGCTACCTTGGGGAACTGCAGGTTGTTGAGCTGTTGCTGCCACTTGCTGATGGTCTCCAGCCGCCACAGCCAGATGTTGGCGTTGCCCACAAGGACAGACTTGCCCACGCCCTTGGTCAGGGCACACAGCGTGGTGCTGAGGTCCTCTAGCAGCTCTTTGATCAGCCGCGGGTTGTAGCAGTCATCTAGCACTGCAGCGCAGCACAAGATGTTATCAGTCCATCTACCTGCCAATCAATCAATCAATCTCGCCTAAAGTCTGGGACACAGCGCTGGCTAACTGCTTGAAGCCCTGCCTACTTGACAGAAAAGGTATTTTGATTGACATGCATGCTTGGCTAATGTTAATTTTTTTATGACTAACATGACTCTGGCATGACGGAGGATGACAGCATTGAACAGAACACCGATCCACCCACTGCTCTGTCCATATAATAAGTAAATAACACATACATGCAAGGGGTGAGAGTCACCAGAGGCCCCATGACACGATATTATTGCAAACTTTTTCCAACTTCAAATTATTTCCCCAAACAAAAACTTTGTCAACATCGGGTTGCTGCAAAATGCGATTGTCAAGCCGGCTAACTGAATTTACCTTGGTCTATACGATATTTATGACATGTTTATGACATGTTCATACATGTCATAAATATCGTATAGACCAAGTTAAATTCTCATGTGCAATTTATATAATGAAATTGCGATACTTGGCGTCCGTGTATCGATACAGTATTGCCATGGGAAATATTGCGATACTATGCTGTATCGATTTCTCCCCACACCCCTAATAAATGCCTCTGTGCTTAGCCCCTTACCCTTCCGTACAATCTTCTCCAGGATATTGAAGTAGTTCTTTTGGGCGGCTCCACTCAAAGACGTCAACTGTGACCTAGCGATTAGCTGGAAAAGCTTTGGAGAAACAAATAAAAGAGAGAGAGAGAGACAGAGACAAAGATAGAGAGAGAGATGTTGATCATGAACTGATATTTGTCTAACCTCAGCACACTAATATATAGGGCAACAGTGATCCATAAGTCTCTGGTTTGAACCCCGCTAACTCCTAGTGTCGAGGTGTGTTTCAGCACCTAACCTTAACTGCTCCCGGTGGTGAGGTATCACCTTGCATGGCTCACGCCACCATCAATGTATGAATGTGTGTGTGAATGGGTGAATGTGAGGCAATCCTGTACAGTGATTAGAGGGGCCGGAATGTTGGAAAAGCTCTATATAAATGCAGACCATTTACTAATAGAGCATAACTTGCTTACTCTTGCTACGTAGTCAAACCTCCGCATGTCTTGAATGGCACTGGAAAAATCTAAGCGGTTCAAGGCTTCACCCAGTGTGCAGTATCCATGACGCTGTGCACACACACACACACACACACCACACAACACAACACACACACACACACAATATAATAATGATTATTTTTATCCACAGCAAATTAATCCCAGGGCCTCAGGTCACAACAAAAAACAACACTCACTTCTTTTGTGGTCTCCTTATGCACGTATATCCACTTATCTCTAAAATTGACTGCATTGAGAGGAGAAACAAGTCAAGACAAACCAAGGTACATTTGATATCTGAACATCTGTTCCAGGCATGCATGCTAGCTCACTGTGCAGGTAATATTAGTAATTACATGTGACTGCATGATTCTGTGGACAGTATGTATGCTACAATGATTTTCGGCTGATTTTCGGCTGGCTGCTGCAACTCACATTGAGATTTGGTGTTGTTGTTGTAGAAGTCCTTTTTTCTCTTTTTGGTGGCAAGTTCAAACACCTCTTCAACATACAGATTTTTGTTGTTTTCATCACAAAGTCTGTCATACAAGAAAGGACATAAAGGAATTAGAAATTATACAAGTATATGCTTTTGGTATATCTATAATCCATCCATCCATCCATCTTCATCCGCTTATCCGGAGTCGGGTCGCGGGGGCAGCAGCTTCAGCAAG